>JAXCHO010000263.1:425000-671699 GCA_036630365.1 Acanthiza pusilla | reverse complement strand
TAAGGAGCCAATCCAACCTGGATAAAGCACTGCCAAGGATCCTGGACCCATCAGGGCAGGGGGGAAGCAGCTGAGTGTGAACCCCACACTCTGGGAATGGTCCAGCTGGAATTGTTCATCAGGAGGAGCAGATCTGAGGCACAAACAACCCCCTGGCCTTGCTGTGAACACAGGAACAGCATCCACGAGTTATTCCAGGCATGGAAAAGTCACTCCTGCTCTGTCCCTCATGGCATCCAGGGAAGGACCAGTGCCAAGGCAGAGTGTCCTCCTTCCTTCTCCTCCAGACACTGTCCATGGGATTCCTGTCCTCTTTCCTTCTCCAGACACTGTCCATGGAATTCCTACTCCTTCCTTCTCCTCCAGACACTGTCCATGGAATTTCTGCCCTCTTTCCTTCTCCAGACACTGTCCATGGAATTCCTGCTCCTTCCTTCTCCAGACACTGTCCATGGAATTCCTGCTCCTTCCTTCTCCAGACACTGTCCATGGAATTCCTGCTCCTTCCTTCTCCTCCAGACTCTGTCCATGGAATTCCTGCTCCCTTCCTTCTCCTCCAGACACTCTGTCCATGGAATTCCTGTCCTCTTTCCTTCTCCAGACACTGTCCATGGAATTCCTGTCCCTTTCCTTCTCCAGACACTCTGTCCATGGAATTCCTGCTCCTTCTCCAGACACACAGCATCCACGGAATTCCTGCTCTTCCCATCCCCTTCCCTCCCTGGGAGGGAATTGCTGGCCCACCAGGGGAAGAAGTCAGGGCACTGAGCTCTTTTCCTCCAAGCCTGAATTCACCAAATCCATTTCCTCCAAAAGCAGAGAGCCACAGAACCTCGTCACGGCATTTGGGGGGGGAAATATCACATTTTATAGCCTTTCTCTGAGGCAATAATTCTAAAAGTCCAGGTTTTTGGAGGGAAAAAACAAAGGAACTGAAGAGCAGAACATTCCCTTCAGCTTCAGGAGAGAGGGAAGCTGCAGCCAGGCCCTGCTCAGAGCCAGGCAGGACCTCTGGGATTCCATCCCTGCCGGGGCAGCTTCCCAGGGAGATGTCCAGGGAATACAGGCCATGGGGAGATCTCCAGGGGCTCCCAGGGACACTCACCTGCTTGAGAGCCTTCTTGCTGTGCTTCTGGGAGGACGAGAGGCCCTTGCCTGGGATGGACGGGGAGGGGCAGCCCGACTGCGGGGAGGCTGTCTG
Source organism: Acanthiza pusilla (assembly GCA_036630365.1). Classification (NCBI taxonomy): domain Eukaryota; kingdom Metazoa; phylum Chordata; class Aves; order Passeriformes; family Acanthizidae; genus Acanthiza; species Acanthiza pusilla. The sequence goes on along the minus strand of JAXCHO010000263.1, from coordinate 670,498 downwards.
GGCCAGGCGGGACGACACTGGGGAGATAAATGTAAATATAAATATAAATATAAATATAAATATAAAATATAAATATAAATATAAATATAAGTGTAAAGGTAAATCTAAATTATAAATATAAATATAAATATAAGTGTAAAGGTAAATATAAAGTAAATATAAATATAAATGCAAATATAAATATAAGTGTAAATAAAAATAAAAATTAAAAATAAAAAAGTAAATATAAATATAAATACCAATGTAAATATAAATACCAATGTAAATATAAATATAAATATGTACAGACACATGACCCCACCTTCCCACCTTCTCCTCAGTGTCAGAGCACCTCAGGAGCCTCCTGGGAACAGCTCCCCAGCAATGTGACCGCTGGCAGGAAGGATCCCTCCCTCCCTTCCCACCGAGGGAGCTGTCCCTGAGTGCCAACAGCAGCTCCACGGCCAAATTCAGCTGCTCAGCTTTGCTCTGTCTCCTTTTCTCCCACCTTCCATCCCACTGGGGTGTGAGGAAAGGTCACTCAGCACTGGACACTCAGAGCAGCCGTGGCTGTGCCCCCTCTGTAGTTGCACTGTTTTAAAAATCTTTCTCTTCTTTCTCATGGAGAATAGAGATAAGCTGCATTTTTGTGCTTTTCTAATCTCTCTGTTTTGGTACTGGACGCTGTAGGGTTGTAACCAATCGTTATAGGGAGTGGAAAATTGCCAACCAATAGTTGTTAGATTATTAATGTATACAAAAAGAAAGTTTGGGAAATAAAGTTTGCTCTTTCACCATTTTGTCGTGCTCCTGCCTGACTTCCCTGTGAGCTTCTGTGAATCTCCAGGAATATCAGAGAATCAGAGCAACACCCCTGGGCTGCCTGAGCCCTGCCTGGCAGCAGCTCCTGCTCAGGGAAAATCGGAGAGGAGAGGAGAGGAGAGGAGAGGAGAGGAGAGGAGAGGAGAGGAGAGGAGAGGAGAGGAGAGGAGAGGAGAGGAGAGGAGAGGAGAGGAGAGGAGAGGAGAGGAGAGGAGAGGAGAGGAGAGGAGAGGAGAGGAGAGGAGAGGAGAGGAGAGGAGAGGAGAGGAGAGGAGAGGAGAGGAGAGGAGAGGAGAGGAGAGGAGAGGAGAGGAGAGGAGAGGAGAGGAGAGGAGAGGAGAGGAGAGGAGAGGAGAGGAGAGGAGAGGAGAGGAGAGGAGAGGAGAGGAGAGGAGAGGAGAGGAGAGGAGAGGAGCATCACTTGTGTGTGAACGGAGAGGATATCCCAGGAAATGCAGGTGTGTTCCCGGGGGGGAGGCCACACAGGGAAAGAAGCCCAGGCCAGGCTAGATGGAGTCTCTGGAGTGAAGCTTCCAGTTCCAGGTGATTGAATCTTTAAAGAGCCTCGTTACAAACAACTAATTGGGGGTGGGAATTAAACAACAGCTGCTCGAGTCGCTTGAATGAGCCTGTCTGGCACAGGATCCCCCAAATCCCAGCACCTGGGGACACCTCCCACTGTCCCAGGCTGCTCCAAGCCCCAATGTCCAGGCTGGCACAGGACACTGCCAGGGATCCAGGGGCAGCCACAGCTGCTCTGGGAATGCCATCCCAGCCCCTCCCCACCCTCCCAGGCAGGAATTCCCAATTCCCAATATCCCATCTGTCCCTGCCCTCTGGCACTGGGAAGCCATTCCCTGTGTCCTGCCCCTCCATCCCTTGTCCCAGTCCCTCTCCAGCTCTCCTTTTGGCCCTGGCAGGGCTCTGAGCTCTCCCTGGAGCCTTTTCTTACTAAAAAACCCCTGAGCCAGCAGATTCCTGCATGTCTGAGCCCATGAATTTAGGAGGTGACAAATCCCCCGTGGGATCAGGGGAACCAAGCAAGGAAGGTTCGGTGTTTGGGTGGCTCTGCCACGGGGGATCATCAACAGAGCCACACAGAACCCAATTAATTAATTAATTAACACCTCCTGAGCAATCAGCACACCAGGATGAGGCAGCAAGGAGCCAAGAGATAACGACCCAGGCCTTCATTAAGAGCCAGAGGATCCTGCTCAGGATCCATGGAGAGGGGAGCCTCCCCAAAATAATGCTCCATCAGAGAGCAGCGTTCCAATGGAACACACAGAATGAATTACAAACCCAAACCTCTCCTGAGCGCTGTGGGTGAGCTGGGAACAGCAGGATTTGGGGGCACTCAGCACACAGGAGGCAATCCCAGCCCCTGGAATGCCATCCAGTGCAGCAGCAGTTGAGAGGTCTGGGTAAGGAATGGGTCATTTGTGACACCTGCCCATGGGGAAGGTGACACAGAGCACAGGGAGCACAATCACCACTCCAAAGCCCCAAACCCTGGTGTGGCTCCCAGAGCTGCTGAACAAAGGCTGTGACCCTGCTGGGGACATCCCCCTCAGGGGTGTTTGTAACCCAGACCTGTCCCCTGGCCTGGCTGGAAGTGCAGATCAATAAAATGCTGGAAAAGTTCAGTGATCAGCACCTGGAGAGGCAAAGCAGGTCCCAAACTCCTTGGGATTCTCTGAACATTGGATAAAGAGGACTGGGAGCAAAGAAAATCTGTTGTTAAGAGTTTCCTCAACGTTCCAGAGAATTTCAACAAAAGGCTTCTAAAACTTGTTTGGCTATTGTTTAAAAACAAAGAATTGGCAGAAGTGATGCTGGAACAGAGGAGGGGAGAGACCTCAGAGCCCTTCCAGGGCCCAAGGAGGCTCCAGAACAGATGTGCAAACCCAAAACCAATGGTTGGACAATTCTAAACACAGAAATAAAGAATCTGGGCAGGAGGGGAAGCAGTAACATCAATTTCACCAGAATTCACTGAAGAGGATCAGTGGTGAATTCTTTTAGGGAAACTGCAGGGCAGTGCTGCAAACAGCCAAGGCAGGATGGATCCAGGGGTCCCTTGCACCTGACAGGAGGGGACAGCCAGGGGGGCCAGCTCTGCTCCCAGAACAGGGACAGGACAAGGGAAATGGCCTCGAGCTGGGCCAGGGCAGGGCCAGGGGGATATTAGGGGAAACGAAAATCCCTGGAAAAGGCAGAGGTGAAGGAGCAGCAGAGCTCTGCCCACTCTGGGCCTGTGGATCAGCACAGACTGATCTGCACTGCTCACACTCAGCTTGAAGCTCAGCAGGCACTTCCCACAGATCCTGGCTCCAGCCCAAGGCAGCTCCTGACTGAGTGCTGATCTCCTCAGGGTGAGGGATGGACCTTGGACCAGCCCCTCCTGCAAACCATCACATCACCAGAACCTCACAGCATCCCGGCATGGTTCGGGTGGGCAGGGACCCTAAAGGTCACTCTGCCCCACCCCTGCCATGGGCAGGGACACCTCCCTCTGCCCCAGGCTGCTCCAAGCCCTGATGCACTGCCAGGGATCCAGGGCTGAGCTCCTGCCCTGGGGCTGTGTCCATGGCCGAGGCTCCATCTGCTCGACCTCTGCAGCTCCAGAGGGAAAAGATACACTTCACTCGTTTGGGCCCAAAGGAAAGTTGAGCTGAACTAAAAATAGAAAATCCCCCCCAACTGCGCAGTCATGAGCTTAAAATAGCCCAATTTTAAACAGCTAATGGGATCCAGATGTGTGACATGAAAAACTTGGAGGGAAGTAATTAAAACACACTTTGAGGAGCATGGAAATGTCTCTGCTTAATCACAGAATCCTGGAATGGTTTGGGCTGGAAGGGACCTCAAAGCTCATCCAGTGCCACCCCTGCCATGGGCAGGGACACCTCCCACTGTCCCAGGCTGCTCCAAGCAAGGGATGGAGGGACAGGACACAGGGAATGGCTTCCCACTGCCAGAGGGCAGGGACAGATGGGATATTGGGAAGGAATTGTCCCTGGGAGGGTGGGCAGGCCCTGGCACAGGTGCCCAGAGCAGCTGTGGCTGCCCCTGGATCCCTGGCAGTGTCCAAGGCCAGGCTGGACATTGGGGCTTGGAGCAGCCTGGGACAGCAGAAGGTGTCGGGGTTGGAGGTGAATGATCTTCAAGGCCCCTTCACACCCAAACCATTCTGGATTCACTGATTCTGTGAATTTAAGGATCAATAAGGCACTGTGGGAGCAGGACAGAGGCAGATCCACTGGGAAGCAGCACAAACCCAGCACGTGGGTTTTTGGAGGCTCCCCCTGGCCATGGCTCACCCGTTTGGCTCAACAACAGCAACACCAAATGAACACTCAGAGAAAAGAGAGAAACCTCTGTGCTGTCCTGAGCTGCACCTGTGCCTTGGCCTGCCTTGGTCAGCACATTCCTGGGAATGCTCTGCTGCAAACCACAGCAGGAACCACAGCACACCCAAAGGCACCGAGGCACTGTGTGTGGGGCAGCTTTTCCAGCAGAACCCAGAGCTTCCCCTCCTTGTGCCAGGTGGGAGATGTCCCTCACTAGGGACCTTGGGAGGCAGTGGCTGGATCACTGCTCCTGCAATAACGAGACATTGAATTGTTGTGTTCGCTCTGGAGAAGGAACGCCTGTCCCCAGAAGAGCCTGGGCTGTGCCTTGGCAAGGCCCTGGGGCAGCAGCGGCTGTGAAAGCCCCGAATGTGCCAGTGCAGATCCTCTGTCCTCCCCACAGCTCTGCAGTAAAATCTCTTCTCCTTCTGAGTGTCTCCTGTGGCTGCCTGTGACACAAGTGCCAAACCAGGGCTGCTCCTGAGCCACAGCCACCCCTGGGCACAGCGAGGTCCCTGAAGCACACAGCAGCTCAGGGCATCCCACCTGCCTGGGCTGGAAGGGACCTCAAAGCCATCCAGGGCGACCCCTGCCATGGCAGGGACACCTTCTGCTGTCCCAAGGTGCTCCAAACCACGTCCAACCGGGCCTTGGACACTGCCAGGGCTTAGCTCAGATTAAATTCTGTTTCTTCTCTGCCATTAAAGGATGAGTTTGGAGCCACCACTGTCAAAGCCCATCCAGTGAGGCTGCTCCAGCTCTTCCTCCCACAGTTGTTTGGGATTCACTCTTCCTGACTCACTCCAGACGGGAATGCTTGCTCAGGAACAGCAAGGTCTGCGTGGAACTCACTGTCAGCAGCACCTCCAGCTCACACCCCAGACTCATTGCCATCCGTCTGCAAAGGTGCATTAAAAACAGCTGGGAAATACCCAGTCCTGGAGCTGGAACACTGTGCATGCTCTGAGCCCTCCGGGAGCACAGCCCCACGGACACAGCACGGCCCTGGGTGTGGCTGTGGGGTCAGCTCGGGGCTGGAGGCACAGGAAGGGCTGAGAGCTCCCAATCCTGGAGAGAGAACACTGCACACACTCTGAGCCCTCCAGGAGCACAGCCCCACGGACACAGCATGGCCCTGGGTGTGACTGCGGGTCACAGCTCGGGGCTGGAGGCACGGGAAGAGCCGAGAGCTCCCAATCCTGGAGCTGGAACACCGTGCACGTTCTGAGCCCTCTGGGAGCACAGCCCCACGGACACAGTGCAGCCCTGGGTGTGACCATGGGGTCAGCTCGGGGCTGGAGGCACAGGAAGAGCTGAGAACTCTCAATCCTGGAGAGAAAACACTGCACACACTCTGAGCCCTCCAGGAGCACAGCCCCACGGACACGGCGAGGCCCTGGGCGTGACTGCGGGGTCAGCTCGGGGCTGGAGGCACGGGAAGAGCCGAGAGCTCCCGGCCCTGGAGCTGGAACACCGTAAATGTTCCTAGCCCTCTGGGAGCACAGCCCCATGGACACAGTGCAGCCCTGGGTGTGACCGTGGGGTCAGCTCGGGGCTGGAGGCACAGGAAGAGCCGAGAGCTCCCGGCCCTGGTGTGAACACATCACTCCAAACCCGACCTGGAGCCTGCTGGGGCTGCTCTCCCAGCCCCGCTGAGTCCTGGCGGTGCTGCGAGGTTTGTCCAGGGAGGAGCTGTGCAGCCACATTCAGTGCTGGGGCTGAGGCTCTGCCAGGACAGTGAACAACAGTCAGATTTCAGTCCCAGGGCTGAGGCAGTGTCCAACAGTCACATTTCAGTCCCAGGACAGTGAACAACAGTCAGATTTCAGTTCCAGGGCAGTGTCCAACAGTCAGATTTCAGTCCCAGGACAGTGTCCAACAGTCACATTTCAGTCCCAGGGCTGAGGCAGTGTCCAACAGTCAGATTTCAGTCCCAGGACAGTGAACAACAGTCACATTTCAGTCCCAGGGCTGAGGCAGTGTCCAACAGTCACATTTCAGTCCCAGGACAGTGAACAACAGTCACATTTCAGTCCCAGGACAGTGAACAACAGTCACATTTCAGTCCCAGGACAGTGTCCAACAATCAGATTTCAGTCCAGGACAGTGTCCAACAGTCACATTTCAGTCCCAGGGCAGTGGACATTCAGATTTCAGTCCCAGGACAGTGTCCAACAGTCACATTTCAGTCCCAGGACAGTGTCCAACAGTCAGATTTCAGTCCCAGGACAGTGTCCAACAGTCACATTTCAGTCCCAGGACAGTGTCCAACAGTCAGATTTCAGTCCCAGGGCAGTGTCCAACAGTCACATTTCAGTCCCAGGGCAGTGTCCAACAGTCAGATTTCAGTCCAGGGCAGTGTCCAACAGTCAGATTTCAGTCCAGGGCAGTGTCCAACAGTCAGATTTCAGTCCCAGGGCTGAGGCTCTGCCAGGGCAGTGTCCAACACCAGCAAACCACAGCTGGAAATGGGACAGACCCCATTCCTTTGCCTCTGCTTTATCCACAGCAGCTGCTGAGGATGTGCCATGGCAGAGACTCTCCCCTTCGCCTCACAGACACAGCTGAGCCTCCAGGGTCGAGCCTGGCAAGAGAAGAAAGGCTCTCAAAGCAGCTCCAGGCACTGCCAACGCCACGGCCTCCCGGCAGCACCACGGGAATGTGTGGCTCGGGAAGGAAGGGACAGCACCCTGTGCCCGAGGGACAGGGACAGGGCAGAGGGACAGGCAGAACAGCATCCTCCCCACACAGCCCCTGCCCCTCACTGCCTGAGATCTCTGCCCTGAGCCAGCAGCTCCCAGCCAAGGTGGGAGCAGCAGCACAGATCTCCCCCAGATCAGCTGCGGGAATCGAGGGAATGAGGGAAAGCCCTCCTGCAGCACCAGCAGGAGCTGGGAGGCTTCTGAAAGTCAGGAGCTGCTGTGGGCCTTGTTCTGAGAGGCAAGGATTAACTATTAACTGATTCTTTAACTATTAACTCATTCTTTAACTACTGAATAATTCATTGGATATTAACTCATCCTCCCCTGGGAGGGTGGGCAGCCCTGGCACAGGTGCCCAGAGCAGCTGTGGCTGCCCCTGGATCCCTGGCAGTGTCCCAGGCCAGGCTGGACATTGGGGCTTGGAGCAGCCTGGGACAATGGAAGGTGTCCCTGCCCATGGCAGGGGTGGCACTGGATGAGCTTTGAGGTCCCTCCCAGCCCAAACCATTCCATAACTCTCCAAACTCCTGGCGGTGGAGATGCCAAATTCCCGAGGGCACAGGGAATGTGCCCGGGCTGTCAGTAAGGGCAGAGATGTCTGCAGCAGTAATTCCTGTTCTTCACTTCAAAAGATTGCATTTCCCACAAAGGATGAAAACACAACCCAATCTGACTGGAAGAAAATCCTTGCCAAAAAGCCCAACTGAGACCTGCAGCTCCTTAGGAGAGCTCCTCAGAGCACCAGCACTCACAGGAATGGCATCAGCCACTGGAAAAACATGGACTGGGAGAATCATCCTCCTAGAGCAGATCCAAAGGCAGCAGATTCAATAAAAAATGGGTTCTGTAGTGCTGTGAGTCCTTCAGAGGTGAAGAGGTCTGGGCTGGGAGTGCCACTGCAGGTCAGACTCTGCTGCTGCTGAGGCTGTGACAGGGCAGAGCTGCTCTGAACAGCCAAGTCAAGGAGAATTCTCACAATCCCAGATCCCCGAGGCTGGAAAAGCCCTCCCAGACCATGGAGTCCAAGCTGTGCCCAATCCCCACCTTGTCCCCAGCCCAGAGCACTGAGTGTCACATCCAGGCCTTCCTTGGACACCTGCAGGGATGGGCACTCCAAACCTCCCTGGGCAGCCCTGCCAAGGCCTGAGCACCCTTTCCATGGAGAAATTCCTCCTCATGTCCAACCTGACCCTGCCCTGGCCCAGCCTGAGGCCATTTCCCCTTGTCCTGTCCCTGTTCCCTGCGAGCACAGCCTGACCCCCCCAAGATGTTTTGGGTCACTCGAGGCAAACCCTGCAACCCCCCAATGGTTCTGAGGACTCCTCACACCCCCACACTCAGCACTCTCTATTTGCATGTATATTTATAGATAAATATAGTTTATAAATCAAGCTACTACTTTAAATAACAGGTGGACAGGAAATTCAATCAAATTCAGAGTGTTTATGACAAACAAGTCCAATCAAAGTCACACGATTTGAATGGAGCTGGTGCCACCACTGGTGTGTGACATACTGGTGACAGCTCAGAGTGACACCAACACTCCCAGCTGTCCAAACACCCCTGGGCCAAGGGAACAGAGCTGGCAGAGGTGGCAGGTTCTGCCCCAAAGCCCCCAAAGCTGTGCCACTGCTCAGCACAAGGCACAGGGAGCTGGCCAAGAGGCCACTGTCCCCTGGGCTGTCCAGGGCAGGGAACAGAGCTGGGAAGGGAATGGAGCCCCAGGAGCAGCTGAGGGAGCTGGGAAAGGGCTCAGCCTGGAGAAAAGGAGGCTCTGGGAGGACCTTGTGGCTCTGCACAGCTCCTGACAGGAGGGGATAGCCAGGGGGGTCAGGCTCTGCTCGCAGGGAACAGGGACAGGACAAGGGGAAATGGCCTCAAGCTGGGCCAGGGCAGGGTCAGGTTGGACATGAGAAGGAATTTCTCCATGGAAAGGGTGCTCAGGCCTTGGCAGGGCTGCCCAGGGAGGTGTGGAGTGCCATCCCTGGAGGTGCCCAAGGAATTCCTGATGTGGCACTCAGTGCTCTGGGCTGGGAATTGGTCATGGGCTGGACTCGACGGTCTGAAGAGAAGCTCCATGAACTGAAAAAGGGAAAAGAGACATTTGTGTGCGTGCAGATCCTTGTGAGTTGCACAATGGCACCCTCGGGAAGCTGCTCCCCCAGTCATGTGCAGGGGCAGGAATTGCTGCATTTAGAAAAGCTGATATTCCTACCCCATCTTCAGCAGGAAGAAACAAAGTGACAGAACCCAAAGAGAATTATTTTTTCTCTTGTTCCCAGCAGCTGCTCTGGGAGGGTGGCAGGGCTGGGCAGGGCCTGGCCCTTGGGGACACGAAGCTGCAGGTGCCACCCCACAGCTCTGTCCTGGCATTTCCCTGACTCCCAGGGCTTCCTCTGTGCCAAAGGATAACACAGAAATCTCCAGTTCAGAGCAGTGTTTTATCCATTTTCCCTATTTTCCCCAGCACAAGGCACTGGCAGGGAGCACAGTGCAGCCTTTAATTACTGCAGGTAATTAAAGGTATTTCCCTTCACTGTCCCACTCCAGGAGAGGTTTTGCTCATGACCTATTTCAACTTTGCCCAAATCTGCCAATCCATTTCCAGCACCTGACATTTTATAGACACCAAATGGAGAGACTTTTCACTCTGAACACTGAGCTGCTCAAACAAAGTTCTGGGAGCCAGGAGGGACTCCTCAGCTGTACAAAGATTCAGACAAGCTGACCATTGGCTAATGGTGAAGGACCATCCAGAATCTTGCCTAGTTTGTCTTCCCCTTTTCCCTTAAGGTTGGCTTTACTGTCTCATTTTTTTCCCCATTTTTTTCCTTTTTAACATGGAAACTTGGGTTGGGTTTTGCTGGAGGAGCCCCATGGCTGCAGCTGTTTTATGATCACCACAACCTCCTGCACCTTGTCCTGCCCAACAGTGGTGAGACGGTGCCCAAAGCACCTGAACGGGGCTTTTATACACCTACACCTTCAGGATGGTTTGGAACACCACAGAACCCCAGGAGTCCCACCAGCATCCTTGAGAACCATGGAATTGTTTGGGTTGGAAAAGCCCTTGGAGAGCAGGGAGTCCAACCAACCCCAGCACTGCCAAGGCCACCGCTGACCCCTGTCCCCAAGTGCCACATCCACAGGGCTTCACACCCCTCCAGGGACAGGACTCCACCGCTGCCCTGGGCAGCTGTGCCAATGTTTGAGCACCTTTTCCATGAAGGGATTGCTCCCAATATGCAACCTGCACCTCCCATGGTGAACTGAGGCCGTTGCCACCAGCCCTGCATCCCAAAAAGCTGTTTTTGTCCCCAGTCTCCAGGGATGACACCAAGACACGGGGTCTGTCTCACCCCGATGGACACAGAGAGGCCCCAAAGGCCCTGCCAGGGGAACTCAGCCACAAGTCCCTGCTGGAAGGTCCTCCCTTCCTTCCCTTACCTCCTCGGGGCACTGCCTGGAGCTGCTCCATGAACACTCCTGCTGCTCCCGGCAGGCAGCCCCGGGCCCACGTGGCTCTGCAGAGGCACCGAGGGCTCTGTCCTCCCTCCCAAAATCAGTGCTGCTCTGTGCTGCCCCAGCACTTTGTTTTTGCACATATAAGGAAGTGCTGCTGCTGTTATCCGGACACACTTCCTGTTTTATTGGGGATGAGCACCGCCCGGGCCACGCTCTGCTCTGCTCTGCTCTCAGCATCCCTGGCACGCAGGGAGGGCTGCGCTGGGGCAGCTCCTGCCTCTCCATCTGCACTCCCTGCCTGCCTTCCATCTCTCACAGTCAAGCTCTGCTGCCCAGGCCCTGCAGGAACCACCAGCCCTGCCCCATCTGAGCACTGCTGATCTCCAAAACCCTCGGGATCAGCTCGGGGATGCTGCTGAGCCCAGCCCCGGCAGCTGAGCGGTGCCACCAGACAGCTCTGACTGTGTTTGGGACATTCTGCAGTTCAACTGGGAGATTTAGGATGTTTTTTAAAGAGGAACGAGGCTTTTGTGTGCTCCATGTCACAGGAAGCGGTGGTGGAGGAGTGCAGCATTCCAGGGCTGATGCTCCAGAGGAATCTTCCTCCTTGGAATGTAATGCCTTGCTGGTTAAAAAGAGCAAACAAATGGAGCAGGTGAAAATAACCCCTGCAGGAAAAGGCTCCTCAGAAGGACCTTGAGGATCAGCACCTTGAGTTGGTCAGCACCTCCTGTCCCCCAAAGGCAGGATGGGAGTCAGGACAGTCCCTGCAGGGGCTCCTGGGGCTGCAGATTCCCTCACTGCCAATTCCACTCATCCCTGACCACAGGACGGGCCATGAACCATGGCTGGGACTGAGCTGACCCCACTTTGGACTTCAATTCTGCTCTTCCTGGAAACTTTTTGGATATTAAGTGTACTTTTTATACACAGCAAGATCATGGAACTGCAGTGTTTGCTGGGGGAAATGGAAAGAATCCTTCCAGATGCACAAAGGAAATGAAATACTGAAAATGAAACTAAATCTTCCCAGCAGACTTTAGAGAGTCCCGGACTGGTTTGGGCTGGAAAGGACCTTAAAGCTGATCCAGTGCCACCCCTGCCATGGCAGGGACACCTTCCACTGTCCCAGGGGCTCCAATCCCCAGTGTCCAGCCTGGCCTGGGACACTGCCAGCACAACTCTTATATCCATGCTGGGCCTGCAGCTCCCCAGCACAGCTGGAGCAGTACAGAGAGCTGGGCTTCACTTGGTGAAAATCACCCTAAACATCACTGAGGGCCGGAAGAAGATGGGAGATTATCCTTACAGAGATGGGAGTTTAAAATGCTTCAGGCAGAAATTGTTGGAACTTTACAGAATCCCAGGACCCCTGAGGCTGGAAAATCCCTCCCCAGCCCATGGAGTCCAAGCTGTGTCCAGTGCCCACCTTGTCCCCAGCCCAGAGCACTCAGTGCCACCTCCAGGCTTTCCCTGGACACCTGCAGGGATGGGCACTCCAAACCTCCCTGGGCAGCCCTGCCAAGGCCTGAGCACCCTTTCCATGGAGAAATTCCTCCTCATGTCCAACCTGACCCTGCCTGGCCCAGCTTGAGGCCATTTCCCCTTGTCCTCTCCCTGTTCCCTGCGGGCACAGCCTGACCCCCCTGGCTGTCCCCTCCTGTCAGGAGTTGTGCAGAGCCACAAGGTCCCCCAGAGCCTCCTTTTCTCCAGGCTGAGCCCTTTCCCAGCTCCCTCAGCCGCTCCTGGGGCTCAGCCCTTCCCAGCTCCATTCCCTGCCCTGGACAGCTCCAGCCCCTCCAGGTCTCTCTTGCTGGAAGAGCCCAGAGCTGGACACAAATGACCACTCCCAGCCTCTGCCTGAACACCTGGGCTGCTCTAAACCCACCCCAGTGTGGGGTGGGACATTTCAGAGCCTGGGAGGGTAAAACCACATGGAATTGTGTCCCCTGGCTCTGGCTGCCTCAGGAAGGTCTGTCACGGCCATCTGCTCTCAGGGAAGTGGCAGAGGTGACACAGGAGGACCCCAGGGGAGGGAGGTGATGTGCAGCTCCAGACATTCCTGTCCAGAGCAGCCATCCCTGCTCCAGGGAACAAGCACACGAGGTTCTTCATGGAATTCTGGAAGGGATCTGAAGGAGAAATCCACAACCAGCCTGGAATTCCTTGTTGTGAGTGAGCATGGGATGTCCATCAGTGATTCAGAGCTGCTCACACCCAGCACACCATGAGCAGGAGGGACACATTCAGGAACAGCACTGACCACAGCTGCTTTTCTAATTTCCCCATCTTTTCTAATTTATTCATCACTGGATGCTCACAACTTTCTGAGCTTTAACACCCATAAAACAGGACTTATGCTAAAGGCCAAAATGCCATTCCCAGGAAATCCCAGCAGTACCAGACCTCAGAGATGTGCAAAGATCCTTTGCTGTATTTTTATCTTCACATTGTCTTGTTTTGGCTTCTTTTGGCTGCTGTTTCAGGGTAAGAGTTCCATTCCTTCCCACCTGGGTTCCTCCTGCCTTTCCAGGTTTGTGGAAAAGTACCACATTACCAAAAAATGTGGTAATGTGGTACTTTTCCATAAAAGTTTTTCCATAAAAGGTTTTTTGGTAATGTGGTACATAAAACTTGTATCTCAAATCTCTGCATGTATTTCTACAGAAAACCCTCTCTAAATGATACATAAATTCCCTCAGTTTTTACTTGATATTGTAACATTGGAGGTGTAGAAAAAGTAGCCAAAAAACCTCCTTATTGACCAAATATTTTGAGAGGATTTGTTAGAAATGAAAACATTCCAGCCAGACTGTCTACAGCTTTCCCTGTCAAAGGATGGATTTGGAGTCGAGTTCAATTTTTCAGGGTTTTTTACCATTTTGTACTTTCCTGGAGCTCTACATAACAATTTGTTATTGGCTGGGGGCTCCAGGGCAGGGTCCAGCTGGGGCTAGCCCAGGTGACCCCAGGGACAGCAGGAGCCCCTCCCCAGCAGTGACTGCTCCTGCAGCTCTGGGACAGCTCTGGGACCCCTCTGCCTCACCCAGGGCACTGGAAATACCTGAAATAATGTCCTGCCTCAGCCAAGGAGTCCTGTGCATGAGAGAGAGAGAGCAGGAAAGGGGAAGAGAGTGGATCAAAGGGTGAACACTGACAGCCCTCAATACCCAGACACTGCCCAGAGGAGCCCAAAGCAGGCCAGAACCGAGCCCAGAGCTCAGCCCAAACCCTGCAGCACCACAGCTCCCCTGCAGGCCTTACCCCTCCTGGGAGGGCAGAGAAGGCCTGGCAGGAGCAGCCTGGCACTGTGCTGGCCTGGGAGGGGTCAGAGCCTTGAGCACAGCTGGCACAGCTCCCTGTCCCTGCCCTGCCACCACAGCACCACAGAAGTTTGGCTGGAACCCTCCTGAGGCAACAGTGATGGACAAAAACCGCTGAGTCCTTCCCAGGCAGGGACCAGGTCAGACCACATGTTGGGGAGGATGAAATAGGAAAGCCTTATAGACATGAATACCTGGCAAAGATGCTGAGAATATGGAAACTATCAGCGAGATTGGAATGAAGACAAGCTCTGAGATACCAAACCCCAGTGACTGAACAACTGGAAAACAATGGTATGGCCACTGACGGTAAGCACCTTTTGATTAAACAATCCCCCTTTTGATTAAACAATTCCCCTTTTGATTAAACAATTCCCCCTTTTGATTAAACAATCCCCCTTTTCATTAAACAATCCCCTCTGCTTGCAGACAGGCCCAAGGGTCAGAGCAGACCCTACCAACTCGGCAGAGGGTCCAAAAAGCAGTTTTTAGAGTTTAAAATACAACGCCGTATGGTAATGCAGTGACTCTCATAGGCTGTATGTAGATGTTGTAGGATTTGTAGCTTGTTCTAGATTGGTTAGTGAAAATTAGAATATTCAGCACAGAAGATGATTTATTGTATTGTAAACGGCAACCACAGGATTATTATTCTGTATTCTTCTTCCCTCTCTCTCTCTCTCCCCTCTCTGCCCTGCTCTGAGCTGTGTCTGGCAGCTCCTGGCAGCTCCCCTACCCCCACACCTTTCACAATGAACCTCATGCTCTCAGACCAAACTCCAGAGATCTCTCGTCTCCGTCCCGACCGTCCGGAACAGAACCAGGCCCAGTTCCCACAGTCACCCCTGCCGAGGTGGGAGCTCACCTTTCCTCTTCCACCTGCTCTTCTTGCTGTCCTTGGGGGCGCAGCCGTCGCTGCTGGAGCTGCTGTGCTCCGAGCTCGGCGAGTCCGACTGGGCATCGCTGCTCTCCTCAGAGCCCTCCGACAGCTCCTTCAGCCCGTCCGGGATGTCCTTCTGCCAGGGGGGACACAGCACAGTCACAGCGAGCAGGGCCAGCCCGGCTCAGAGCCCTGAGCCCGAGGGGCTTCGCTCACTGACACTGAGCAGGGACCTGCCAGCGCTGCAAACGGCTGGCCCCAGACACTGCTCCCTCCGGGGGTCCCTAGAGACACCCAGTGCAGGTGACACGGCCTGAACCCCACCCCATCGTCACCTCCCTGGTCACCCCTGAACTGCACTTCCCTGAATTCCCCATCCCTGAATTCCCCACCCCTGAACTCCCCATCCCTGAATTCCCAATTCCTGAATTCTCCATCCCTGAATTCCCCATCCCTGAATTCCTAATCCCTGAATTCCTAATCCCTGAATTCCCCATCCCTGCATTCCTAATCCCTGAATTCCCCATCTCTGAATTCCCCATCCCTGAATTCCTAATCCCTGAATTCCCCATCCCTGAATTCCCCATCCCTGAATTCCCCATCCCTGAATTCCTAATCCCTGAATTCCTAATCCCTGAATTCCCCATCCCTGAATTCCCAATCCCTGAATTCCTAATCCCTGAATTCCCCATCCCTGAATTCCTAATCCCTGAATTCCTAATCCCTGAATTCCCCATCCCTGAATTCCCAATCCCTGAATTCCTAATCCCTGAATTCCCCATCCCTGAATTCCTAATCCCTGAATTCCTAATCCCTGAATTCCCCATCCCTGAATTCCCAATCCCTGAATTCCTAATCCCTGAATTCCCCATCCCTGAATTCCCCATCCCTGAATTCCTAATCCCTGAATTCCCCATCCCTGAATTCTCCATCCCTGAATTCCTAATCCCTGAATTCCCCATCCCTGAATTCCCCATCCCTGAATTCTCCATCCCTGAATTCCTAATCCCTGAATTCCCCATCCCTGAATTCCTAATCCCTGAATTCCCCATCCCTGAATTCTCCATCCCTGAATTCCTAATCCCTGAATTCCCCATCCCTGAATTCCCCATCCCTGAATTCCCCATCCCTGAATTCCTAATCCCTGAATTCCCAATCCCTGAATTCCCCATCCCTGAATTCCTAATCCCTGAATTCCTAATCCCTGAATTCCCCATCCCTGAATTCCCCATCCCCAATCACCAACTCCATACAAGGGCTGGAGGGACAGGACACAGGGAATGGCTTCCCAGTGCCAGAGGGCAGGGACAGATGGGATATTGGGAAGGAATTGTTCCCTGGGAGGGTGGGCAGGCCCTGGCACAGGTGCCCAGAGCAGCTGTGGCTGCCCCTGGATCCCTGGCAGTGTCCCAGGCCAGGCTGGACATTGGGGCTTGGAGCAGCCTGGGACAGTGGGAGGTGTCCCTGCCATGGCAGGGGTGGCACTGGATGGGCTCCAGAGACAAATCCACACCAAACGAGGAATGGTGTGAGCCAGCTTCCTTCTAGCATTTAAAATACAGGTTATTTTTAAAGATGCCAATCAGACAATTCCCTGGTTTTCCCCACTAATCCTCTCTGAGTGAGGATAAGGTGATTTGACATCTCTAGGCACAAGCTGAGAGCAGTGAAGAGGAAGTTACCCTTTTAGGGTTGAAATTTCATTAACATTTTAATTACTCTTTCATTTCTGGGACAGTAATTAACATCAGCAAACCACACAGTGGGCAGAAAGGAGCATCTCCAGCTGCACCTTCACCCCCAGGAGCTCCTGAGAAGGCAGGGTCGTTTACGCTGCCAGTGAATTTTGGGATTGTCCTGGATCATTTGGGTGTCAGGAGGAGTTTCTCCATGGAAAGGGAGGTCAGGCATTGGCAGGGCTGCCCAGGGAGGTTTGGAGTGCCCATCCCTGGCGGTGGCACTGAGTGCTCTGGGCTGGGGACAAGGTGGGGATGGGCACAGGTCAGATTCCGTGGGCAGGGAGGGATTTTCCGTCCCCGCTGACTCCGGGCTCCCGACCCAGCCCACCCTGAAGCAGGAGCACCCCCGAGCACCCCGGGAGGCTCCCAGGGCTGGCACTCACCTTGAGGGTGTAGACTCCCATGCGGCCCGGGACCTTGTAGAAGATGCCCTCCTCGCCCCGGGAGTTGGTGTGGAGCATGGCATTCAGGCAGGCCAGGGGCGACGTCCCGCTGCAAAGAGCACCCCGTCAGTGCCAGGGCCGGGGGCACCCCAGCCCCACAGCCCCCACATGCACAGGCACAGAGCCAGAGCCAACCTCTATTCCCCGGGGAATACAAGCTGAAGCTGCCACAAGAAGCAACAGGGAAACAAGTCCGTGGATGCTCCAATCCCGGGGAAAAGCAAACAAAAACCCCCGAGCTCAGGCTCTGCAGAATTTCTCTGACAAACATCAAAGCTTCCAAGCTCTGTGTGAGCCTCGGAGCAGGTTTGGGGTGAGTTTGGGGGATTTAAACTGATGTTGAGGGTTTCTTTCCAAAAAAGGACCCACATTGTACTGCCACAAGGCTTGTGGGATAAGGAATGGAAAGCAACTGAGCAATTCTGCAGGGAGGAGGAGAGCCCTGCAACCCCAGCCAGGAGAGCAGAACAGGAGACTCATCTTCTCACCAGTGCTGGAGGGGTTTTTGTTTGGTTTTCTAACCCATCCTGCTGCAGACAGGAGCAAACCCAGGCAGGCTCAGCAGCTGAGCTGTGTCCCCACTGCAGGGACAGGAGGGTCATGGCCTTTGCCACCAAGGTGTCCCTGCTGGGAATCACTTCGGGGTCCAGCACAGCCCTGCCCAGGAACTGAGGGAATTCCTCACCTCCCAAAGCTCAGCTGGGCACGAGGCCAGTGGCCCCTGGGCTGTGCCAGCTCTGGGGTGGCAGCAGGGCCAGGGCAGTGCCTGTCCCCTGTGCAGGCACTGCTGGGGCACCTCCAGTGCTGGGGACAGCTCTGGGCCCCTCCTGACAAGAGAGACCCTAAGGGGCTGGAGGTGTCCAGGGAAGGGAACGGAGCTGGGAAGGGACTGAGCCCCAGGAGCGGCTGAGGGAGCTGGGAAAGGGCTCAGCCTGGAGAAAAGGAGGCTCTGGGGCCATGTCAGAGCTGTTCCAGTGCCTAAAGGGCTCCAGGAGAGCTGGAGAGGGACTGGGGACAAGGGATGGAGGGACAGGACACAGGGAAAGGCTTCCCAGTGCCAGAGGGCAGGGACAGATGGGATTTTGGGAAGGAGTTGTTCCTGGGAGGGTGGGCAGGCCCTGGCACAGGTGCCCAGAGAAGCTGTGGCTGCCCCTGGGTCCCTGGCAGTGTCCCAGGCCAGGCTGGACATTGGGGCTTGGAGCAGCCTGGGACAGTGGAAGGTGTCCCTGCCATGGCAGGGGTGGCACTGGATGGGATTTAATGTCCCTTTCCACCCAAACCACTCTGGGATTTGATGATTTTACACCCTTTGCCCAGCCACTCCCAGCCTGGGGAACAGCAGGGATCCCTTGGAATCCCTCCCATTCCCGGGAAGCCCCAGGGTGGGGAGGGGAGCTCTGCCAGGCAGCTGAGCTGTGCCTCACGCAGCACATCCTGGACAAAATCTGCACCAGGGCACGATATCAGTGCTGATCCAAGCGCCTCACAGGAGTCCAGAGCCACATTTTTCTCCTCTGGCATCTCCACTGCTCCTACAGAACTGACTCCCTGTTCAACTGCTTCTCCCTGTTTTTCATTCCTTCTTTTCCCAGGTTTGCCCATCCCCAGGCATGTGCCTGTCTCTGGAGGCTCTCCTGAAAGCTGCCCCAAGCCCAGCACTGCTCCAGCCTGGCAGAGCTCAGCAGAAAATGTTTAAGGCTAAAATCAGTCAAAAAATCCCACTTAGCTCTGAAATGAAGTGGAGAATTTGGGGAGAATTTGCAGGGTCACACCCCACCCTTGTGTGCACTCAATTCCATAAGGAACCACCCTATTTCCATGACTCCCCTCACCTTACACCCCACTCTGGGTGCAGGGTGGCATTCCCACTCTGACCAGTCTGACCAGTGCCCCTGAAGCTGCAGGGGACAGCAGAGGGACAGCCACTGCAGGGCCACAAGAGCTGCCACAGCAGCTCCAGCTGAGCTGACCTGATCTCCACGGACACAGGAACCTGCAGACTGAGCAAACCCCACCAAACCATCCCCAAAATGAAACGAAACCGAGCCCAGGTGCTCCCCCAGCACCTGGCTGAAGCCACTGGGGTGTGCTGGACCTGCCTGATGCCAAGGGAAAGAGCTCAGGGTGTGTCCTTGGATCCCAGCTGGGGCTGCCCCCAGCCCTGGCAGTGTGCTCCCCACCCATCCCCCAGCAGGCTGGGATAATGTGCATCCCTGGAGATGAAATGTGTTCTCCTGGGATGGATCTCACCCCTTGCTGGGTCTCTGTGCCCCTGAGCTCAGAATCCCCAACACTCCCTGGTTCCCTTCTGCCGTTCCCTGTGCTCTGCACCTGGCCTACCTCTGGTTAGCTGAAATGCAGCAGCTGCCAAAACCAGCCCTAGGAACCAAACTCCATCCATTTATTGCCCTTTTTCCCTATTTCAATAGTGAAGGCCACTTCTCCATTTCCTGGGAACACACACTGGCAATTCCCACCGTTCCACCTCAAGAGCAGCCCTTGGAGAAGCAGGTGATGCAAAAGGTGAATTTCTGTCCACCTCAGCTCCATCAGCACCCCCTGCTCCCCCTCAGCCTCTCCCATCCCACCCGGCTCCGCTCGCAGAGCTGTGCTCAGGGATGTCCCAAATCTGGATCCACCCCTCAGTAAAGAGCCTCTGGAGCTCAGCAGGACCGTGCCATGACCTGTGACTCTCTGCTCCCTCAAAAGTCCCTCAGCTGATTCCAAAGGCCCTGCCCTGCAGCTCTCCATGCTCAGGGAGCCCTGGCACAGAGCTCAGCTCTGCTCTTGGCTGGAGGTGGCGATGCACAGCCCTGCTCAGCACTGGGCCTGGGGCCGGGCTGGACGGGGCTGGGAGCACCCTGGCGTGGTGGGAGCTGTCCCTGCCCATGGCAGGGTGGGGTGAGATGGGCCCTGAGGTCCCTTCCCACCCAAACCATTCCATCAATGCCAGGAACCAACTGCAGGAAGAGTCAGGCCTGGCTCGTGCTGAGGCTGATCTCCCTGGTTCCATCCCAGACCTCACCGTGCACTGGCAGAGACTCCAGGCAGCACCAGGACAGTGGGATTTTGTCCTCCCCAGTGACATGAGTCCTTTCCAAAGGGCTCAGCCACAGCAGCAGATGGAGCTGCCTCTGCCCTGCCCACAGGAGCACCTCACTGATAAAACCTGGATAATTTCCTGACACAGAATAGAGCTGACTGGGACATCCTCCACCCCAGAAAATAACTGACGTCTCATCCAACACTTCCCAAAGTCGTTTTTGGCCTCATCTTCAGCAGAGGATTCCTGCTGCAGTCCGTGATGGCAAGGACACTGCTCTGGATACAACTGGAAGGAACTCCTGGACATCCTCACCCACGGCTGCTTTTCCATGCAAATATTGCCCAGGATATGAATTTTAGGGGTGTACAGACAGGAGCTGGTGCTGTGCTATGAGCAGAAAGTGGTTCCTGTTGTATTTTCACTGTGCGCTCACAGCCTGTGCTATCCCAGCTCTATTCCAATTGGGAATTCCCTGTTAGTGGACAGCAAACCTGATTTAACTGCTGTGGTGAGGAGTGGGATGATCACACTAACCATGATTTAGTGTCAGGGACACTGACAAATCACAGGGAGCACTGGGAAAATCCAATAATGCTGCCCTGGTTCCCATCTCATGGGAGCAATTCCTGGGGAGGCTGGGACGGGGACAGGCTGGATGGAGTTGTGGCTCTGTGTACTGACACAGGATGGAGTTGTGGCTCTGTGCACTCACACAGGATGGATGGAGTTGTGGCTCTGTGCACTCACACAGGATGGAGTTGTGGCTCTGTGCACTCACACAGGATGGATGGAGTTGTGGCTCTGTGCACTCACACAGGATGGAGTTGTGGCTCTGTGCACTCACACAGGATGGAGTTGTGGCTCTGTGCACTCACACAGGATGGAGTTGTGGCTCTGTGCACTCACACAGGATGGATGGAGTTGTGGCTCTGTGCACTCACACAGGATGGAGTTGTGGCTCTGTGCACTCACACAGGATGGATGGAGTTGTGGCTCTGTGCACTCACACAGGATGGAGTTGTGGCTCTGTGCACTCACACAGGATGGAGTTGTGGCTCTGTGCACTCACACAGGATGGAGTTGTGGCTCTGTGCACTCACACAGGATGGATGGAGTTGTGGCTCTGCACTCACACAGGATGGAGTTGTGGCTCTGCACTCACACAGGCTGGATGGAGTTGTGGCTCTGCACTCACACAGGATGGAGTTGTGGCTCTGCACTCACACAGGATGGAGTTGTGGCTCTGTGCACTCACACAGGATGGATGGAGTTGTGGCTCTGTGCACTCACACAGGATGGAGTTGTGGCTCTGTGCACTCACACAGGATGGATGGAGTTGTGGCTCTGTGCACTCACACAGGATGGAGTTGTGGCTCTGCACTCACACAGGATGGAGTTGTGGCTCTGTGCACTCACACAGGATGGAGTTGTGGCTCTGTGCACTCACACAGGATGGAGTTATGGCTCTGTGCACTCACACAGGATGGAGTTGTGGCTCTGTGCACTCACACAGGATGGAGTTATGGCTCTGTGCACTCACACAGGATGGATGGAGTTGTGGCTCTGCACTCACACAGGCTGGATGGAGTTGTGGCTCTGTGCACTCACACAGGATGGAGTTGTGGCTCTGTGCACTCACACAGGATGGAGTTGTGGCTCTGTGCACTCACACAGGATGGAGTTGTGGCTCTGTGCACTCACACAGGATGGATGGAGTTGTGGCTCTGCACTCACACAGGATGGATGGAGCTGTGGCTCTGTGCACTCACACAGGATGGAGTTGTGGCTCTGCACTCACACAGGATGGAGTTGTGGCTCTGTGCACTCACACAGGATGGAGTTATGGCTCTGTGCACTCACACAGGATGGATGGAGTTGTGGCTCTGTGCACTCACACAGGATGGAGTTATGGCTCTGTGCACTCACACAGGATGGATGGAGTTGTGGCTCTGTGCACTCACACAGGATGGAGTTGTGGCTCTGTGCACTCACAGGATGGAGTTGTGGCTCTGCACTCACACAGGATGGAGTTGTGGCTCTGTGCACTCACACAGGATGGATGGAGCTGTGGCTCTGTGCACTCACACAGGATGGATGGAGTTGTGGCTCTGTGCACTCACACAGGATGGAGCTGTGGCTCTGTGCACTCACACAGGATGGATGGAGTTGTGGCTCTGCACTCACACAGGATGGAGCTGTGGCTCTGTGCACTCACACAGGATGGATGGAGTTGTGGCTCTGCACTCACACAGGATGGAGTTGTGGCTCTGTGCACTCACACAGGATGGAGCTGTGGCTCTGTGCACTCACACAGGATGGATGGAGCTGTGGCTCTGTGCACTCACACAGGATGGAGTTGTGGCTCTGTGCACTCACACAGGATGGATGGAGTTGTGGCTCTGTGCACTCACACAGGATGGAGTTGTGGCTCTGTGCACTCACACAGGATGGATGGAGTTGTGGCTCTGTGCACTCACACAGGATGGATGGAGTTGTGGCTCTGTGCACTCACACAGGATGGATGGAGTTGTGGCTCTGTGCACTCACACAGGATGGATGGAGTTGTGGCTCTGTGCACTCACACAGGATGGATGGAGTTGTGGCTCTGTGCACTCACACAGGATGGAGCTGTGGCTCTGTGCACTCACACAGGATGGATGGAGTTGTGGCTCTGTGCACTCACACAGGATGGATGGAGTTGTGGCTCTGTGCACTCACACAGGATGGATGGAGCTGTGGCTCTGTGCACTCACACAGGATGGATAGAAGGACAGAATCGCCCTGTGCCAGACTTTAGCAGAGCCAGCAGGGACTGGACAGCCTTTCCCAGGCTCAGATTCCCCTGGCACTCCCAGCACACACTGATGCTTCTCAGCTTTTCCTTCTCCAGGAGGCTCAGCCCAGCCTTGGAGCCAATCTGTCACTGCAGGGGCAGCAAAGCCAGGCCCAGGCAGGCTCTGGAGCCCGGGATATCCAGAGGGAAAACTGGGAAACTCCAATGGAGTGTCTCTTTGGAGCTTTTAGCCACTTCACTTCCCCACCACCGAGGCGTGATCCGCACTCCCAGGGGACTGGAGCCTGAGGAAAACCAGGGAGTGACAAACCCATCCCTCACAGCTCGGCAAAGGCCAGCAGGGCCAGCTGGAATCAGTCCAGGGCTTAAGCTGGAACCAAAACATCCTTCAGCCTGGAGATGAGAAGGCTCCAGGCAGACCTGAGAGCCCTTCCAGAGCCTAAAGGGGCTCCAGGAGAGGGACTGGGGACAAGGGATGGAGGGACAGGACACAGGGAATGGCTTCCCAGTGCCAGAGGGCAGGGAGGGATGGGATATTGGGAAGGAATTGTTCCCTGGGAGGGTGGGCAGGCCCTGGCACAGGTTATTCTATGGCTGCCCCTGGAGCCCTGGCAGTGCCCAGGGCTTGGATCAAGCTGGTGCTGCCAATGCTGCCTGCCACAGGAAGTGGTGGATTAGTAAAGGTTCCCTCCTAATCCAGCTAAAAAGAACTATTTAAGAGATTGCTGGAATTTACCAACCTGTGACTTCCACATAAATGACATGTTTTTACATTCCTGACTGAGCAAGGGGTTTTGCTAACTTGTAAATATTTCTCCTATTCTGAAAATGCCCATTTTCCATATCCACACTTTCCCTAGTGAGCTGGCAGAGTGTTCCCAAGGTGATCTCCAGCAGGTGACAATCCCTGTGCCGGAGGGACAGGCACATTCCTGATTTATTGTGGCTGCTCAAGGGCTAACCCGGTGCTGGGTGGTGTTTGCAGGGAAGGGGCAGCTCTGAGGCCAATCCAAGGCACAAGGAATTGATATTCTGAGCTCTGTCCTGCTGAGGATTTCCCTGAACTACCCAAAACCTCAGTGTGCCCCCACACGAACCATGGTTTCCTTCCCGGAATTCCCAAATTTCAGCCACTGTTTCAACAGGACATTTCAAACTCCACATTAAATTCAAAGCTTTCTCAGACTGAGCAGGAAAAAAGAGGTTTGAGTGGAAAAGGAAGGTTATGGTGAGGAGTCCGCCCGGAGAGCTTCTGGGGAAGGGGAGGAAGGAGGTGGAGCAACCCTTCACACTGTGTAATCCCTCTGGAAAATCCCTTCCCACTGTGTAATCCCTCTGGAACATCTCTTCCTGCACTGCAATCCCTCTGGAACATCCCTTGTCACTCCAATCCCTCTGGAACATCCCTTCCCACTGCAATCCCTCTGGAACATCCCTTCCCACTGCAATCAATCCCTCTGGAACATCCCTTCCCACTGCAATCCCTCTGGAACATCCCTTCCTGCACTGCAATCCCTCTGGATCATCCCTTCCCACTGCAATCCCTCTGGAACATCCCTCCCCACTGCAATCCCTCTGGAACATCCCTTCCCACTGCAATCCCTCTGGAACATCCCTTCCCACTGCAATCAATCCCTCTGGAACATCCCTTCCCACTGCAATCCCTCTGGAACATCCCTTCCCACTGCAATCAATCCCTCTGGATCATCCCTTCCCACTGCAATCAATCCCTCTGGATCATCCCTTCCTGCACTCCAATCCCTCTGGAACATCCCTCCCCATTTCAATCCCTCTGGAACATCCCTTCCCACTGCAATCAATCCCTCTGGAACATCCCTTCCTGCACTCCAATCCCTCTGGAACATCCCTCCCCATTTCAATCCCTCTGGAACATCCCTTCCCACTGCAATCAATCCCTCTGGATCATTCCTTCCCACCATTCCTGCCCCAAGGCCTCAGGAACTGAGCTGACTTTTCCAATTCACGAACTGAAGTGAGACCAAACCCTTCCCTCCTGCTTCCCCTCGGGATGCCTTTGGACTTTCCAGGCCTCTCCCAGCTCATCCCCCTGGGATTTCTCCCTCCCCAGGTGACTTTGCTCTACAGCTCGAGCTTTCCCTGCCCAGCAGATCCCCCGGGAGCGATTCCCCCGCCAGGGATCCTGCAGGCACAGGGGGCTGCTGGGCAGGGAAAGACCTCTGGGAATGTCCCCACTGAGGTCACTGTCCCCAGGGAATGTTCATCAGTGCCAAGGGAAGCTCCAGACACAGGATCCCACAGGAACCACTTCCCACCTCACTGCCCGGGCCAAGCTGCCACAGGTCCGGCTCTGCTCCGGGGGAGGATTCCCATTTCTCCCTTTCCCTGCTCCCCCTCTCCCCGCGGGTCAGACGCTCACCCCGGGAGCTCTGTGGGGTGCTGCAGTCACACCGTGCCAGGACAGGCTGGTTGCAGGGCTGGGAGAGGCGGGAGGGCTGATGCCAGCAGCCAGCAGCAGGACACGCAGGGTTAGGGAAGCAGCTTTCCCAGGTTACGTTCTCCCAGCATGCAGCACCCGCGGCCCCAGACAAGAAGCACGAACCCCACATGCACCCCCAGCCCCAAACAGGCAGCAGGGACACAGCCAGGAGCCCCCAAGCCCCAGGATCCCCAGCTGGCACCCCAGGAGCACGGGGAGGGCAGCGTTACTCCACGGTTCCTCCCAGGAGCAGGGCTGGGGCAGGAGGGCTCTGCATTAGGGAACTGCGGGGGCGTTAGGAGAGGAGATGGAGCAAACAGCGCTGGGTCTGGTCTTACCTTCTGCAGGTGCAGTGCAGCCCAAAAAAAGGAGAGAAACACCCCTTTAACAACTTCAGCAAAACAATGGACTCGTCAGCAATCCACACCAACCCTCCCCCCTTCCCCACAACCACGTTCCAGGTTCTGGGGAGACCTGCGGGAACCCCGAGCCCAGGGGAGGAGGCACACGGGCCAGGTGCTGCCAGTCTGGTTGACATGGACACCTTCAGTCACCCCCAGCCAGGGATGAGCTTTCTGGGAGCCAAGGTGGGCCTTGGGAAACACCACAGAATGGGAATTTACTCCTCTGTTCTCCTCAGCCCTGACCCCAGCTCACAATTCCAGGGGACACAGCAGCCCTGCGCCCCAAACTTCAGAGGTTTCATGAAGCAGGAGGGTCCTCACCCCAGGGGTGATCCATGGGCTCCCCAAGAATGCAAATAATGCACATTGGGAATATTCCCCACGGCCCTGGGGGCACCTGCAGTGTCTCACACCCTGCACCAGCCCCGACACAGCAGCTCTCCAGGAGGGGATCTCTGCTTGCA
Organism: Acanthiza pusilla; assembly: GCA_036630365.1. Classification (NCBI taxonomy): domain Eukaryota; kingdom Metazoa; phylum Chordata; class Aves; order Passeriformes; family Acanthizidae; genus Acanthiza; species Acanthiza pusilla. Next base: position 644,626 of record JAXCHO010000263.1, on the reverse strand, counting down.
CCCTAGGATTTCGGAGGCTCCTGGAGCCGCTGGGTGCCCCCAAAGCAGGGATGGGTGCAGGACCAAGGGGAGTGCAGCTGAGATGGAGGTCAGGAGCCACGCCTGGAGCACTGTCTGAGGGCCCAGGAGAAACTGGGGATGGGGATCAGCCTGGAGGACACCACCAAGCTCTCAGAACAGCTGGACTAATTGATAGCTTTAATTAAAGGTCCATCACAACAGCTGGATCTGAGCTGCAGGAACATCAGAGACTGGGCTTTGCCAAGCCCTGGCTGGGAACAAATCCCTTTCCAGCCGTGCTGTCCAGGGGCAGGCAGCACCTCCAGGACCACAGCTCCACCTGAGCATGGTGTCCACACACAGGTCCAGCTCAGGGCCCTTCTCATCCCCAGGGAACGTGAACCAGCAGATTTTAGAGCAAGAATCAATAGTGAAGCTCCTTCCTCTGAGGCTTTTGGGGCCTGGAGTAAAAATTGTCATGTTTTTGGGACCCTGTCTGTATTTCTGCTACAGAACCACAAGTCAGCTGGCACTGCAGAGAAACCCCAGACCGAGGGCTTTTCTGAGGCCTCAGCTCTGGTGTTTTCCAGGAGGGAAAGTCAAGCTCCCAGGGTCCTGCAGGGCTCCTCCACAGAGGGTGACACCCACACTTCTGCTTGCAACAGTGAACATCTTGCACAGCAGGAAAACTTCTGGGCAATTTTATTTGGGAAACAGCAAAAACTGCTACAACCAGGCTGGGCTGGGATGGCAGAAGGGGAATATTCTGTTAGTTTTGGATTTCATACCTTTGTAAGAGGGATATGGAGCCACCTGATGAGTTTCTCCTGCACACAATAAATGTATTTAACCCTCCCTACCAAAGGTAACAACCCAACCTTTCTGTAGCAATGCTCTTGTTGAACTAATAATTTTTAAACCAACATTTTCCCCTACATCTATTATTTATGGCATCCCCCAACTCATCTCCATGTTCTGCACAGACAGAATGGTTCAGAACCCTGGCCCTTGTCCCAGTCCCTCTCCAGCTCTCCTGGAGCCCTTTAGGCTCTGGAAGGGCTCTGAGCTCTCCCTGGATCCTTCTCCAGGTGAACACCCCCAGCTCTCCCAGCCTGGCTGCAGAGCACAGGGGCTCCAGCCCTGGAGCAGCTCTGGGGCCTCCTCTGGACTCTCTGCAGCAGCTCCAGGTCCTTGTGCTGTGTCCCCAGGGCTGAGGCAGCTCTGCAGGTGAGCTCTCACCTGAGCACAGGGGCACAGGGCAGGATCCCCCCATGTCCTCAGGTGCTCCCCAGGGAGCCCTGACACCAATGACAGGCAGGGCCATGGCACAGACACAGAGCCCAAGGAGCTGGGGGTGCCAGGAGAGCGTTCACGGGGCAGCAGTGCCACCTCCAGCTTCTCCTCACTTCACAACAGCCCTGCTAGAGACCCCTGCCTGGCTCAGAGCAGGAAATGCTGAAGCCTGGGACAGGCAGGAGTGCCCAGAGGTGACACCGAGCACACACTGACCCTGTTGAACATTAACCTGGGGCTGGGACCACGCCCGACAGGCCTTGGACAGAACAGCTCTGAGCTCTGATCCTGCCCAGATCTCACCTGGAGACAAGACTGAGCCTCAGCCAACAGCTCTGCAGCTCTGCCCTCAGTCACACACATCACCTGGGAGCTGTTCATCTGCTCCAGGGAAAGCCAAACCCCGTGAGCTGCAGGGACTCCCTGAGCCCTCCCTGCTGCAGCCCCAACCCCGAGGAACTCTGAGACAAACACTGAACCACCCCACAGCTCAGTGCTTCCAACAAATTCCCCTTTCCCACCCGTAAAACATGGGGAAAGAGCCACAGAATCCCAGCTGGGAGTGAGAAACCCTGCACAGGACTATCCTGAAAGGCTGGCAGTGTTTTTCTGGACATTTTACAAGACCTACATTCCAAAAATCTCACTCAGGGGGATCTGAGCTAACCCAAGCTCTCTGGTGGTTCTTCAGGAAGGAACGTGGATGTCCTGTCCTACCCCAGACCCTCAGCATGACCAATACCCAACCCCTGGGACAAGATCTCAGGGGGTCCCAGAACAGGGCCTGGAGGGACAGGACACAGGGAATGGCTTCCCAGTGCCAGAGGGCAGGGACAGATGGCATATTGGGAAGGAATTGTTCCTGGGAGGGTGGGCAGGCCCTGGCACAGGTGCCCAGAGCAGCTGTGGCTGCCCCTGGATCCCTGGCAGTGTCCCAGGCCAGGCTGGACATTGGGGCTTGGAGCCCTGGGACAGTGGGAGGTGTCCCTGCCATGGCAGGGGTGGCTCTGGATGAGCTTTGAGGTTCCTTCCCACCCAACCCAGCCTGGGATTCTCTGATTCTTTCTCTAGTCCAAACAGCACTAGTGAAAAGAGAAATTTGGCTTCTGTCTCTTTTCCCCCTCAAAAAGCGGTTCAAGAGTCTGCTTTGGTTTATGTCAGAAATTCCATGGATATTTGAATGAAGTAGCCAGAGCACCCTGGCTGCTCTGATTTCAGGGATGGAGTCTGTGGTCAGATGGATTTCCTTTTTAACCATTCCTTGGGCAGAAGCAGCCCTGTGTTTGGCCAGAGGCTCACAGGATGGTGCTCTGCACAAAATCCAAGGAAAACCAAGCATTCAGGGCTACTGAGAGGGAAATTCAGCAGAGACACCTTCCAAAAAGCTCATTTTGATTGATATTGTTACACTGATTTTAACACACCCGGGGAGATCAAGGAAATCCAATGACAAATTAAAAATATTAATTCCAAACACTACTTCTCATCAGACAACAGCGATTCCCTGAGTCTGTGCCCACCTATGCCACCAATCCCACACGGGGAACACTCCCAGCTGCTGCAGGAGAACACCATCATCCCACACACCTTCAAAGCCTCCGTGGCAGGGCCACAACACGCCCAGGCTTCCCCAAGCCTCGATGGCAGCGCAGATAAGGCCCAAATCCAGGATGTGGGGCAGGCCCCGGGGCCAGCCCTGGGCACGCTGCCCATCCCCAGCCCTGGTGTCACTGGGGCAGCTGCAAGCACCAGCCTGCAGGTCAGACAGGCTCTCCAGGGCAGCCTGCCCCAGCAGGCAGACTGGGAAAAGGGGTGGCAGATCACAAAAAAAGGGAGTTTTAGCTTCGGGATGTCTGAGGACTCCCATCCCAACTCCTCAGAGTCCTGGCCTTTAGAAATGGCACCACTGAAATTCCTTGAGTAACAGTGAACTCCTAACTGCAGCTGAGGTCAGCCAGGATCCCCTGGGCTCTGCACTGCCACAAAACAACCTTAGCAAAGCCCTGCTCTTGTCCAAAAATCCCCTGAATTCTGCATGTAGCAGAAATGCCCCAAATGCTGATTTTTTTCCACACTCAGCTGCAAATCCCTGCAATTCCAAACGCTCCACGCCAGCCCTGGTGCTTCTGAGTCCTCTCAGCTCTCCCCCCATGTCCTGGAGCCACCTCCCCAGCAGCTCCTGCCCAAGCACATCCCAGGATCATGACAGGGCTGCCCTGGCAAACAGGAAAACGAGCCCAGCTGGGCTCCCAAGCCCTGTGCCTCACTGGCAGTCACTGGAAAAGCCACTTGGCACCTCCAAACCTGCTCTCAGCTCCCTGGCTCAGGGATTTTCCACAGCCTGATGTGAAAGGTGATGTTTAACTCACCCTCCCATCACCTCCAAGGATCTGAGGCTGTGGAGCTCAAACCCACAACAAACACACCCCAAAGCCAAAGCTGGCAGAGTTTAAGGATGAGGTGCTCTGTGGGAATCCTTTGCTGCTAAATAAATCAGCACTTTGGTTGATTAAAAGCCAATTGCACTGAGAACATCAGCCTCACACCCCCTCAGCCAGCCGAGGGTGGCACCTGCTGCCAGAGGCTCTGCAGAACCTCCCCGTGGGAGGACCCAAACCTGGAGAGCTCCACGTGCTCACCTGGCAGCGTTCACTCCTTCCCCAGCAGGAGTTTTCCTGCAATAAAAGCTGCTTTATGCCAAACCCATCTTGTCACGGGCTGGGACTGCCCAGAACCCCAACCCAGCCACAGGTCCTGCCACTGACTGCAATTCAACTGCTCCAAACGTGACAACCCTCAGCTTTTAACCTAAATAAAGCTTTTGGACACCAATGTAACACTTGAAGGCAAAGATCCCTGCCCAGCATGGCCAGATTTGAGTTTCCCACCTGGCTGTTCCCCAAACACCTTTGGATGGAGATCCTGGTGCTCAGGGCAGCTCCTTTCGGCAGGAAAACAACTCCCAGAGCTCAGCTCAGCCCAGAGCAGCTCTGCAACGAGGAGGCTGAGGAGGGCGAAAGGCACAGCTGCATTTCTGCTCTGCTTCTTTTAGGCACAGCTGCATTTCTGCTCTGCTTTTTTAGGCACAGCTGCATTTCTGCTCTGCTTTTTTCAGGCACAGCTGCATTTCTGCTCTGCTTTTTTTAGGCACAGCTGCATTTCTGCTCTGCTTTTTTAGGCACAGCTGCATTTCTGCTCTGCTCTTTTTAGGCACAGCTGCATTTCTGCTCTGCTCTTTTTAGGCACAGCTGCATTTCTGCTCTGCTTTTTTAGGCACAGCTGCATTTCTGCTCTGCTCTTTTTGGCTGTTGGGTCCAAAACCTGCCCTGACCAGGCACAGCCTGATTTTCTGGGTCCCACCTGGGCTGCTGCCTGAGGCTCTGCCCAAAAACCACCGAATTTTGCTGAAAAGGTTTATCAGTGCCAGTGTTTGCTGGCCTTGTGCTCTGCCACCAGCCCTGACCAGTGCCCTCCAGCCCTGCCCAGTGCCCTCCAGCCCTGACCAGTGCCTTCCAGCCCTGACCAGCGCCCTCCAGCCCTGCCCAGTGCCCTCCAGCCCTGACCAGTGCCCTCCAGCCCTGACCAGTGCCTTCCAGCCCTGACCAGTGCCCTCCAGCCCTGCCCAGTGCCCTCCAGCCCTGACCAGTGCCCTCCAGCCCTGACCAGTGCCTTCCAGCCCTGCCCAGCGCCCTCCAGCCCTGACCAGTGCCTTCCAGCCCTGACCAGTGCCTTCCAGCCCTGACCAGTGCATCTCCAGCCCTGACCAGTGCATTCCAGCACTGACCAGTGCATCTCCAGCACTGACCAGTGCCTTCCAGCACTGACCAGTCCATCTCCAGCACTGACCAGTGCCTTCCAGCCCTGACCAGTCCATCTCCAGCCCCGACCAGTCCATCTCCAGCCCTGCCCAGTCCATCTCCAGCACTGACCAGTGCATCTCCAGCACTGACCAGTGCATCTCCAGCCCTGACCAGTCCATCTCCAGCACTGACCAGTGCATCTCCAGCCCTGCCCAGTGCCCTCCAGCCCTGCCCAGTCCATCTCCAGCCCTGCCCAGTGCCTTCCAGCCCTGCCCAGTCCATCTCCAGCACTGACCAGTCCATCTCCAGCCCTGACCAGTGCCTTCCAGCCCTGACCAGTGCCTTCCAGCCCTGACCAGTCCATCTCCAGCACTGACCAGTGCCTTCCAGCCCTGACCAGTCCATCCCCAGCCCCGACCAGTCCATCTCCAGCCCCGACCAGTCCATCTCCAGCCCTGACCAGTGCCCTCCAGCCCTGCCCAGTCCATCTCCAGCCCTGCCCAGTCCATCCCCAGCCCTGCCCAGTCCATCTCCAGCCCTGGGGTGCACAGGGGGCTGACTCTGAGCTGCAGTTTGTGAATTTGGATTAACAACATTTAGCACCAAACTGCAGCTTGCCCCAGGCTGGCAGAGCCTGGAGCTGCCTGGATGTCCCACGCTGCTGTCCCTACGATTGGACAAATCCCACATTTCCCAGGGCAAACTGTGCCACCCTCAGCTCGAGTGGAAGGTGCTGCTGGGACAGCACAATTCCTGCACTTGGGCCCTTGACTACTTCCTGCCAAGCAGATGGATTGCTGGATAAGAGTGGCAAAGTGGAGCAGAAAACAGAATTAAGCCAAATTTAGGATGGCTGCTTAGCTCCAAAATAGATGAACAGCCAATCCTCTTTATCCTCTCTCCTTTTCTTTACTTCTAGAAATCAGAAGGAACAGTTTGCACTTCACATGGACTGCTGCTCCTCACTGATCCCCGGGAAAGCTGACTGCCACCTCTCCATCTCCGGGAGAGGCAGCAGAGCCAGGGCTCTGCCATGGAGCTGAGCAGCTCAGAGCTGCACTGGAGCTGCTCCCTGTCCCAGGATGGATTCCATGGGGCTGGCCCTGCTCTGCCAGCATCCCCCCAGGCTGCCCTGGGGCTCAGGAACGTCCCTAAGGAGTAATCACACCCCCTCGAGGCAATGCAAAGGAAAACAGCACCACGAATCAATTTTCTATACAAGGATCTTTAACTGAGGCTGCTTTGTTACTCCCTGGGTAAATCTGAGTTTTGGCTCAGGTCAAACTGACTATTCTTTTATTTGTTCAAGAAGAAATAAAAAATTGCTATGTTTCCTTCAGTCCCTGGAGCTTGAAGCCCCTGCCCAGGCTGGGTTATCCCATAAAGGAGCTGCAGCCAAGTCCTGCACACCTGGGAGCTGGGCATGACCCTCACCCAGCTCACTGGGGACCTGAGAGCTGTTTGCAAATGCGCCCAGACTCCAAACCTGTGACAGTTCAGTCCCAAAGCTCCTCAGGAGATGGGGGTTAACAGCAAACCACACTAAACTGGAGTATCAGTGGGTTTTAGTGGTGTACTCAACTCACCTGATTTCCTTAAGTCCTTCTTTCTGGATAACTTGAAGGATCTCTTTATGGCTCATGGGTGTGTTGGGATATTTCTCCAGGACCTGGCAAGCAAGAGCAGATTGAGAGGAGGTTACTCCTTTGGATTCTGAATTTATATTCAACTGCACCAAACTCTGCATTCAGTGGCTTAGACTTCCCCAAGGACACGACCTGGGAAGAACAACACACCCTCCACACTTCCCCAGCACCCCGTGAAGGACTCAGAGAGCAAAGAGAAACCAGAGATTGGCTAAGGGACTTCCCTTAGTGCAATTCCCAATTTTATTTCCAATGTGCAGCCCTCAGACAGCACTCCCTGGAGATGAAATGCTCCCCAACCACGGGGTAGCTCCCCAGCCAGGAGCTCCACTTGGAATGCTGCAGGAACTGTCCAGATGCCCTTCCAAAACCACACAAGCTTAGGCTGAAACAGCTACTGAGCAGTGTGGCTGAAAGTGTTAGGGTTGAGGAGATGGGGGTTTGACACTGCTGGGGCTGTCTGAAACTCTCTGCACACAGTCCAGGTTTAAAGTCCCCAAATGTGGCCCATGAAAATGTTAAACTGCCTCATTGCCAGCCCTCCCCAGCTCCTGGGGACCCTCTGCTCCCCTGGTGGGGCTGAGGTGCAGAGCAGCACTGCAGAGTGGCCAGCGAGGAGCTGCTGAGGCTGCAGCAGGCACATGCCACCCAGCACACGTCACCGTCACCGCGGTATTTTGGGCCATATTCGTGCTGGGGAGGGGGATGGGCAGGAAATGCCTCGTTTCCGTCTTAATCATCAGCTTTTGACCCGAGCCCAGCACATCAAACCCCAGGCCTGACTTGGGCTGAGCCCAGAGCCACCCAAGTGCTCAGCACAAACCCCACAGTGACTCTGCAGAAGGACAGGAGCAGTTTGGGTTCCTGTGCTGAGCGCTGGTGCAGGACCCAGGGCTCCTCCTGCCCTCATTCCCTCCAGGAACACCAGGCTGTCCCAGTCCAGCTCTCCTGGGAAGGGCTTGGCAAGGTCCTTGCTGAGCTGCACACCTCCCTGCTCCCACAGCAAACCCCCACGTTCAGCTCCCTCGGCAGCTCGGGAAGCTCCAGCTGATGGAAAATTTCCCCAGTCTGGAAAGTCTCTTCTCAAGTGATGTTAAAGCCTGACTTCCACAGAATCCCAGAATGGTTTGGGTGGGAAGGGACCTCAAAGCTCATCCCACTCCACCCCTGCCATGGCAGGGACACCTCCCACTGTCCCAGGCTGCTCCCAGCCCTGTCCACTGCCAGGGACACTGCCAGGGATCCAGGGGCAGCCACAGCTGCTCTGTGACATGCAAATGAGATTTCCTTGCACTGCTGCAGCCTCACTGCCAGCTCTGCTGTAACTTCGGACACCACAGCAAAAGGATCCAAAACTGAGGTGTTTGCAGTGATCTCAGCCAGATCAGTGGAGTTGTTGATGTCCATCGCCCCTAACTCATGTTCACACAGCTCTGCCCAGGACACAGCTCACTCTGTGCCACCAGCTTGGAGCTGGATCCCAAAGCTCATTCTGGGAGCCCAGAGAAGGCTGGAAATTAAGGACATCTCCATTTCCATCTGAGGTTTCAACCTTCTCACTGCAGGTGGCAAAACCAGGAGAGAAGTGAAGCGGTGCTGTGAGCCCACGCACAGGGAACTCAGGGCATTGGCCATTTCTCCACACAGAACTCTGACTCTGCATTTTCCTCCTGCCCACGGTGTTATCCCACGACTTTCCCTCACTGGCCGTGCTCCTGACGAGCCCCATCTCGCTCAGACGTGTCATGAATTTGTCACCAGGCACCCCCAGGGAGCGAGGGAAGGCTGTGTTCCACCAGGGAGCCTCAGCAGCCAGGGCAGAGAGGAGAAGAGCTTCTCCAGTTCCACCCCTGCCTGCCCCAGGACGTTTCCCTGCACTGCTCCAGGTGACCCTGGCCCGTGTCCTTCCCCAGGGCTCCTTCCCGTGGCTGAGCTCAGCAGGATGAGGCTCTGGCCTCCTGCCACCCCTCCTGGCTGCCTGCAGGTCAGGCTGGGCTGGGAAGGTCCCTGGGGCAGACCAGCCAGCTCTGCGGTGTCTGCTCTGCAGGAGATTCCTGGAACCACACAGCGATTCAGGCTGGAAAAGCCCTCAGAGATCAGCAAGTCCAACCCATCCCCCAGCACTGCCAAGGCCACCACAGACCCCTGTCCCCAAGTGCCACATCCAGAGGGCTTTAAATCCCTCCAGGGATGGAGACTCCAGCCCTGCCCTGGGCAGCTGTGCCAGGGCTGGACAGCCTTTCTGGGAAGGAATTGTTCCCAATATCCAACATGACCCTGCCCTGGCCCAGCCTGAGGCCATTTCCCCTTGTCCTCTCCCTGTTCCCTGCCAGCAGAGCCTGACCCCCTGGCTGTCCCCTCCTGTCAGGAGTTGTGCAGAGCCACAAGGTCCCCCCAGAGCCTCCTTTTCTCCAGGCTGAGCCCTTTCCCAGCTCCCTCAGCCACTCCTGGGGCTCCATTCCCTTCCCAGCTCCGTTCCCTGCCCTGGACACCTCCAGCCCCTCAGGGTCTCTCCTGCCCTCAGTGTCCCCTGCGCTGCACACAGGACATGTTCCCAGAGGTTCCCAGAATTCCCAAAGCCCTCAGAGCACAAGGCACAGACTCCAACACTAGGCTGGGCCCCACGGTCCTGGAGGCCTTTCCCACCCTAAAGGGTTTGTGCTCCATGAGTGTCCTGGCTCTCTGTGGCTTTGCTAAGCCAGGACTGAAGCTCCTGGTGTCGAGCAGCCCAGCCCAGGACACCCAGGAAAGAGCAGAGTGTGCCCCAGGCCCGAGCTCAGCCCTGCCAGCAGCCCCAGCTCATGCTCTTGAGGAATCAAGTTGAACATCAGCTCCCAGCCTCATCAGATAAACAAAGCAGTTCACACCTCCAGCTGCAGCAAGAACTCTGTCCTGCCGGACAAGCTCATCCAGAAGAACCAGCAGTGAGGATTAAAGAGACTCCTAACAAAGCAGATACACCTTTAAAGAATAGATACACCTTAAGCACCTTCTCCCCTTTCTTCTGCCCTTTTAATCCCGTATCAGATCTTTCACTTGAGTCATTTTTAGTTACTGTGTGTAAGTAAATAAAATCATACTGAGCCACAGGACTGAGTCTGAGAGGCAACTCAGCTCTGACCAACTGAGCCGAGCTCATTGTTAAAAAAAACATTAATCCTGGAATGGTTTGGATGGGAAGAGACCCAAAGCCCATCTCCTTCCACCCCCTGCCGTGGGCAGGGACACCTCCCACTGTCCCACGCTGCTCCAAGCCCCAATGTCCAGCCTGGCCTGGGACACTGCCAGGGACCCAGGGGCAGCCACAGCTTCTCTGGGCACCTGTGCCAGCAGAGCTCTCTCTAAAACAGTTCCCTGTTTTGTAGCACACATCACTTGGCATTCTGAACACTGTCCCGGTCTAAGAATCACAGAACGGTCTGGGCTGGAAGGGACCTTAGACATCATCTCATTCCAGCCCCTGATGACCCTGGTTTCTAGTTCCAAAAAGCCAGGATCATCAGAAGAAAATCTGTTTCCTCACTGTACATCTTGGTTGGGCTCAGTGGCCTTGGAGGGCTTTTCCAACCTCAGTGATTCCTCCCTTGGATTATGGTTTTGCTGAACTCAGCTCAAAGTCCACTTTCTGCTTCCAGGTTCAAGGTCAACCAATTGCAACACACCCCAGCACTGTGGGGGGGACAGCAGAGAAACCATCCCAAGATGTTCACAATGTTCTGGTTTGGGTGCTAAGTGCAAATAAGAGGAGTTTGAAGTTCAAACCAAACCAAGCTCCTCTAACCATCACTGCCCAGGGCTGGCTGCCTTGGAGCAGTTTGGCATCACGTGTTTTCCAGCATGGATAACCCCAACCCCAAAACAATGCCATCTCCACCTCAAAGCCTTCACTGCCTTTTCAGAAATCTTTCCAAGTGGAACCAAGAGCCCTTCTCTCTCTGTGCCCAGAGAGCACAGCTCCCTGGGAGCTGCTGGAGTGACAGCAGCGCCCACCAGCTGCACCACAACACATCCTGGGCAATGGAAGCCTCAGATTGTGCCAGGGGTTCACTGCCCACACAGCTCCAGTTTAGCACTGGACATGGGCACAGCCATGGCTTCACCCCAAAAACACCCCAGAACCCCCAAAACACTGACCCACACGGCACAGGTAGAAAAGGACCTTAAACAGCACAGAGAAACTGGGCACAGAGAGAGAAAAGATGGCCACAGCAGCCCTGCAGAGCTCCAGAGTGGGGCAGAGGGGCTGGAAAAGGCCCTGGGGGTGCCTGGACACGAGCCCAGGGGTGCCCAGGTGGGCAAGAAGCCAATGGCCCCTGGGCTGTGCCAGCTCTGGGGTGGCAGCAGGGCCAGGGCAGTGCCTGTCCCCTGTGCTGGCACTGCTGGGGCACCTCCAGTGCTGGGGACAGCTCTGGGCCCCTCCTGACAAGAGAGCCCTGGAGTGTGTCCAGGGCAGGGAATGAGCTCCTTCCTTCCACTTTCAGTGCTGGGTTTTCAGGAAATTCAGTCAGAGCTGAACAAAACCCAACGTTTAGTGCTGACTCCTGGGCTAAGAGGGATGAACTCTGTGACAGGGAACCCTCTGCACAGCCCATGGGGAATGAATCCACCCCTCCACTCACGTACACTGAGGTTCAAGGCTCCCCAAGAGCTGCAGAGCAGGCTCGGGACACTGCAGGGACAGGCAGGACAGCCCAGTGAAGGGACAGCAGGACAGTGACTCATTCATGATGTAACTCCCTTAGTGAGGGATTCAAATCCAGCCCTGCCCCTGCCCAGACCAGTCCAGCACAGCCCCACTCACTGGGCCACACGGGCAGCTCTCAGCTCAGCCCCTGCCCGCAGGAAGAATTGGCCTCCCTATTCCATTTAGGAAAGCTCTGAGTGATCCAAGCTCTGCCCACGTAAATCTGACAGTGGATCATGCCAGCGTTCAGAATTAAAAGCCTCATGGAAACGTGTTTGAAGTGGTTGGGTTTGTTTGGGGTGTTTCTCCAGCAATCAGCCCATCAGGGTTTAATGCAGATATTCTCCAAGACTGCTGCTGGAGCTTGGTATGAATGAGCACCTCAGACCATGAATGCTTTCAGCAAAAGTTTGTGAAAATGCACTTTGGAACTCTTGCTATTGGTTATTCCCCTGTGCAAAGGTGGATTTAAAATCAGACACCCTAATGCTGTAAACACGACCATCACTTACACTCGGGCTCCTTCCTGGAAACAGAACTTAAACTTCCTAAATCCATGAATCCACAGCGCTGAGGAGTTTCCACCTGGATCAGCACATGCTCTTTGAGACAGGCAGCAAGACCTGATCGTCTGGTTACACCTCAGCCTCCCATCCAGCACGGAGCCCTCAGCTCCCAGCCCTTCCTCCCCAGGAGGAGAATTCAGCTGCAGCTACAGACACCAGCAAAAGCTGCACATCTCCCTCCAGCAGGGCATCACCCCCTGCAAGGCAAACCTGAGAGAGAAGTGGGTCAGCTGTAAAAAGCCCCGAGTGGATGTGAAATTCCTGCTCAGTCACCCCCGAGCAGCCGAGACAACATTGCAGGAGCCCCGGGAGCCCCGGGGGGATGAAGGACTTGACCCAGATTGCAGGAGCTGCTCCACTCATCCAATTAGCCAAATGCTGCCCTAGGTTTTAGGCAGAAACGAGGTCAGGGAGGAATGGGCAATCCTGTGTCATCAGAAGCCATTAATGGCCACGTTTCACACTGTGCTGTCACACGGCTCAGAAGGGGCTGGAGCAGCAGCAGGGGATGGGAGATCCCAGAGCCACCTCCCTCCTTGGGGACCTGGACAGGCACCTGCCCAACGGGGAGAGCAACAAGAGCCTGGGGGAGGACAGGGGGGACTCCAGGCTCTGCTGCCACAGCAGCTCCAGGGGCACTCCCTGCTCTTTCCTGCTGAAATCCATCCTGGAGAGGTGGGGCAGGGCTGGGGCTGGATCCCAGCTGGAATCCCAAAATGGTTTGGGTTTGGGAGACCTTAAACCTCATCCCATTCCCTCTTCTGCCATGGCAGGGACAACTCCCACTGTCCCAGGCTGCTCCAAGCCCCAGTGTCCAGCCTGGCCTGGGACTCTGCCAGGGATCCAGGGGCAGCCACAGCTGCTCTGGGAATTCCATCCCAGCCCTCCCCACCCTCCCAGGGAACAATTCCTTCCCAACATCCCATCTATCCCTGCCCTCTAAATTGCCTGGTTTTTGTGATGTTTTGTTTCAAAGTGGACACTGAAGTGCTTCTTCAAACAGAACATTTCTAGATCAGTGGAAAACTTGTCCAGCCAAAAGACACAGTGTTCATTCTGCAAACTGCCCCGAGCTCCCACCAACTCCCAAACCTCCCACCCAGCTACGCGACAAGCCCAGCTCCGAGTGGAGAACAAACAGTTTCAGAGAATCACAGGATATCCTGAGCTGGAACAGACCCACAGGAATCGAGTCCAACTCCTCAGTTTGAAAGAAGCCAACAGGATTACACCAACCTCAAAGGCCACGAGAGGTTTGCTGTCTAGGACAGATTTTTGTGGGGAAAACCAGGAGTGACAATCCCTAGGAAGCAACTCAGCACTTCTGGCCTTGGAGTTTACATCCCTGAATTTAGAGACCAGCAAACAACCTGGAATAACACCTCTGAAGTGGGGATTGAGTACAACATCCCTCCAGGAATATCGTGGGGAGGAGGAGGGAGAGGGGCACGTGTCCATTGGTGGGGACTAAAGAGTGGCCTTTTCCAAAAAAAAACCCTGAAGGTGTGAGAAGGCTGTACAGGGGATCTAAAAGTGACAGCAGAAGGTCCCAATTATCAGCAAGAGATAATTATTAATTGTAATTATTAATTATTAATTATAATTATTAATTGCTAAGCCAGGTCTGCTGCACCACTCCTGGCTGTCCATCAGGCTCCCCCACACAGCACAGGAGTTCAGGATCCACAAACAAGAAAAAGTTGGAGCACTTTTTTGTGCACTGAGCTGTCAAGTCTTCAGCTCCCAATAGGTATTTTGGGAAGTAAAATGAATGTTTGAGGTCAAGCCCTGCAGCAGCACCTGCCTTCAGCCAGGGCAGCTGGCACGGGGCTGGAGCACATCACCAATTCCCAACTGGCAATTCCTGGAGTGCAGCTGGAGAGCACACAGGGAAGAGGCCCCCAAGCTGCACAGAAGCCCCACAAGAAGTCCCCAAAACAAGCAGAGCTCAGCCCCCTGCCCAGGCCAGCCCAGCCCAGCAGGGCCCTGGGAGGAGCTTCCAGGATTTGTGCAGGAAAGCTCGGGCATGGCAAAGCCAGCGCTGGCTGCTGCTGAACCTAGACACATTGCCTCCCCTAACTCTGCCAGGGACATTTGTCCCCAACGCCTGAGTGTCCCCCTGAGGCCCCGAGCTAGGGACGTTTGTCCCCAGTGCCTGAGTGTCCCCCCGAGGCCACAAGCTAGGGACGTTTGTCCCCAACACCTGAGTGTCCCCCCGAGGCCCCGAGCTAGAGACATTTGTCCCCAACACCTGAGTGTCCCCCGAGGCCCCGAGCTAGGGACATTTGTCCCCAACGCCTGAGTGTCCCCCCGAGGCCCCGAGCTAGGGACGTTTGTCCCCAACGCCTGAGTGTCCCCCTGGGGCCCCGAGCTAGGGACGTTTGTCCCCAACGCCTGAGTGTCCCCCTGGGGCCCCGAGCTAGGGACGTTTGTCCCCAGTGCCTGAGTGTCCCCCCGAGGCCCCGAGCTAGGGACGTTTGTCCCCAACACCTGAGTGTCCCCCTGACGCCCCGAGCTAGGGACGTTTGTCCCCAGTGCCTGAGTGTCCCCCCGAGGCCCCGAGCTAGGGACATTTGTCCCCAGTGCCTGAGTGTCCCCCCGAGGCCCCGAGCTAGGGACATTTGTCCCCAGTGCCTGAGTGTCCCCCCGAGGCCCCGAGCTAGGGACATTTGTCCCCAGTGCCTGAGTGTCCCCCCGAGGCCCCGAGCTAGGGATGTTTGTCCCCAACACCTGAGTGTCCCCCCGAGGCCCCGAGCTAGGGACGTTTGTCCCCAGTGCCTGAGTGTCCCCCCGAGGCCCCGAGCTAGGGACGTTTGTCCCCAACGCCTGAGTGTCCCCCCGAGGCCCCGAGCTAGGGACATCTGTCCCCAATGCCTGAGTGTCCCCCTGAGGCCCTGAGCTAGGGACATTTGTCCCCAATGCCTGAGTGTCCCCCTGAGGCCCCGAGCTAGGGACGTTTGTCCCCAACACCTGAATGTCCCCCCGAGGCCCCGAGCTAGGGATGTTTGTCCCCAACGCCTGAGTGTCCCCCCGAGGCCCCGAGCTAGGGACATTTGTCCCCAATGCCTGAGTGTCCCCCTGAGGCCCCGAGCTAGGGACATTTGTCCCCAGTGCCTGAGTGTCCCCCCGAGGCCCCGAGCTAGGGATGTTTGTCCCCAATGCCTGAGTGTCCCCCTGAGGCCCCGAGCTAGGGACGTTTGTCCCCAGTGCCTGAGTGTCCCCCTGAGGCCCCGAGCTAGGGACATTTGTCCCCAGTGCCTGAGTGTCCCCCCGAGGCCCCGAGCTCCCCATCCAGAGTGTCCCCGCTGGCCTGGAGGTGCTCCACAGCTCTGGCACGGCTCCTTCCCCAGGCTGCACCACCACGAGTGCCAGCAGAGCAGGAAACAGGAGCAGGGACCTCATCCCAGCTAAAAATAGCATCACCTCGTGTTTTAATTAAGGAAAGAAAAGCTCTGGGATCACGTTTGCCAAGCAGCTCCACACCCTCATGGGCGCTGCAGATGGAGGCCTGAGCGAGGGCAGGGCTGGCACAATCCCAGGATCAGTGAGGCTGGAAAAGCCCTCCAGGATCATCAGTTCAGCCTGTGCCCAATCCCCACCTTGTCCCCAGGACAGAGCAGAGTGCCATGGCCAGTGCCCTGAAGATAAAGATGACCCTTGACCATCAGGGCAACTGGGACCACTGGATCTCCACGCTCAGGTGACCACGGAGGACACAGGAGCCAACCTGGCCCTGGGCAGCTCTTCTGTTCTCCCACATTGCTTCCCTTGTGGAGCAGAGAAGAAACCTCAACACTCATGCCTTCCTTTTAAGGCTGGGAAATGTTGTAGCTGTCCACAGGCCTGGAGGAGACATCAGCTCAAAGACAGACAGGAAGCCTCAGTGGCCTGAACTGTCACAATAAATGGCATTTGAAGCACATTTGCTCCTTGGTTAAGGAAGGTGCATTGTATGTAGAAACTCTAAATAAATCCAGTTTGTTACTGAAGTGCTCATCTACAACCCAAAACCTTTAACAGAAAAAACCCTTCTTGGCAGAATTTCTATTTGCACAGCAAGAGCAGTGAGTGGCAGAAGGGAAGGGAAGCTCCTCACACCCTCCCAGCACAAGGGAATAGGGAAAACCAACACTTGAAGCACTCCAGCCAGGCACTGGGAGGGCCAGGGCACTGTGCCTCCCCAGAGGGCTGAGGGCTGTCCATTCCTGCGTGTCCCAAAGCAGGAGGTCACACACAGACACAGGTGGGCACTTCAGCTGCCTCTCCAAACCGGTGCTTATTCAGGAGAACAAAAACCATCCCAGGGCACACCTGAAGGAAAAGAACCTGCTGAAGGATCAACTGCTGAGCTGGGACAATTCTCTTGGCTGCCTTCTGAGCAAGTGTGGGGCTCAGCCCTCCAGCAAGGATTGGGATGTGCAGGGTCAGATGGAAACAGCTGCAGGAGGGGAGCAGAGACACTGAACTCCTGTCCCTGCCTTTGAAAGGCTCTACGTGAGAGAGAAGCAGACTCTTCCAGTGATGGGGTGAGTTAATGCTTTAAAACGGAGATTATCAACCTCAGAGAGACTTTAATCCTCAGTGAGTCCTTCACTTCACACTGTTCTAAAGGCAGTTCCTCAGTGCAGCCTGGGATAGAGGAAAGGAGAGCTCGGAATGGATCAGCTTTATGGCCAAAGGCTCCAAGCCCCAATGTCCAGCCTGGCCTGGGACACTGCCAGGGATCCAGGGGCAGCCACTGCTGCTCTGGGCACCTGTGCCAGGGCCTGCCCACCCTCCCAGGGAACAATTCCTTCCCAATATGCCATCTGTCCCTGCCCTGTGGCACTGGGAAGCCATTCCCTGTGTCCTGTCCCTCCATCCCTTGTCCCCAGTCCCTCTCCAGCTCTCCTGGAGCCCTTTAGGCTCTGGAAGGGCTCTGAGCTCTCCCTGGATCCTTCTCCAGGTGAGCACCCCCAGCTCTCCCAGCCTGGCTGCAGAGCACAGGGGCTCCAGCCCTGGAGCAGCTGCGGGGCCTCCTCTGGACTCTCTGCAGCAGCTCCAGCTCCTTGTGCTGTGTCCCCAGGGCTGAGGCAGCTCTGCAGGTGAGCTCTCACCTGAGCAGGGCACAGGGGCTTCCCCTGGAGCCTCACCAGCAGCTCCCAGAACTGATCCCAACTCTGACACAAACCGTGTGTGTGCATCCTGTGCCAGCAAACGCTGGGAGAGAGGAGAACTGGGCTCTGCTGTCCCAGGGGATGCTCCACCAGGACAGAGCATGGACTGAGCTCAGGAAAAGCTCCTGCAAGGCAGAAGGGAGACCATTTATTGCTGCTTCTTGTAAGAGGCTGGAGAGCGAATTCCAACTTCCCCACATGGAAAGGTGGAAAGAAAGGACACAAATTGCAGGACTTGCCAGAAGAAGGAATAGGATCATTTTTACCAAGTGATCTTGTGAAATCAATTTTGAATTGAGGATCCAGTGAAACACAAGGAACTTGTGCTCTCAGCTCCTGCAGGGACAGCACAGTTATCAGAACATCCCTGATATGGATATCCAGTTATCAGAACATCAATAACACAGATATTATATCTAACACCCATGAAGCACTTCAGAACAGCTTCAGGAGAACACACAGTTCCCAGCTGTGCTCCTGAAAACAAAGTTTTCATGTGCCCCAAAGAGAGAAGTTCACAAGTTCAGATCCTGCCCTGAAGCTGGATCCTTCTGACAACATCCAGGGATTCCTGAGACCAGCAGCCACACCAGCCTGGCTCAGAGGGAACAGAAGTGCTGTCAAGCAAGGATTCCTCTGGATGCTCTTACAGGAACTGCTGCAGAGCCAGGAGCAATCAGTGTCCACATGTGACAGCAGCTCATGCTCACTCCAAAGGTTTAGGAGCAGCTCCAGCTGCTGCCCTGGCTTTGCTCCTGGCTCCCTCCAGCTCAATCCACCTGCAGACAAAAGCACAGGGAGCCCCCGAGCTGGCCAGGAGCCCCAAGCCTGGTGCCACCCAACTGGTTCACAGACTTGAGTGAAGAACAACAAATCATTGCAATTAAAACAAAACTCATGTAAGTATGTAACCCATATGCCTTGATAATCCCACAGTCAGCAAGGATGGAAAAGCCCTCCAGGATCATTGAGTCCAAGCTGTGCCCAATGCCCACCTTGTCCCCAGCCCAGAGCACTGAGTGCCACCTCCAGGCCTTCCCTGGACACCTCCAGGGATGGGCACTCCAAACCTCCCTGGGCAGCCCTGCCAAGGCCTGAGCACCCTTTCCATGGAGAAATTCCTCCTCATGTCCAACCTGACCCTGCCCTGGCCCAGCCTGAGGCTATTTCCTTTTGTCCTGTCCCTTGTCCCCTGGGAGAAGAAGCTGGACCAACCTGGTCTAGAGAAAGGTGTCCCCACCCTTGGCAGGATGATCTTCAAGGTCCTTTCCAACCCAAACCATTCTGGGATCCTATTACTCCTCCCAGTTCTCACCCCTCAGCCCCACAGCAGCTCCACCGCTCTGCTTCCCTGCAAAGCAGAATTTTGGAGCACCCACAGAACATAAGCAATGGGCACAATTATCCAACACTCGTTTTCTTTGAGAGGCTGCCCAGCACCACTGAAAGCACTGTCACGGTGTCCTCCTGAGGCTGCTCCTTTGGGGTGTGCATTTGGATCACACCTCCAAGAACATGCCACCGCTGGTGACAGCAGAGATGTTTCACAGACACTACAGGAACTGGACTAGCAGTCCCAGCTGCTCTCAGCCCTCTACTTGTGCTCCTCCAAACAGAAGCACAGAAGCAGAGAACCTGACAATCACAGAAAAAACCAAATCTACCTCTCAAGCATCCGGTTCTGGTGTGTTACACGTGCTGGGAGCAGCTGCAGTTCAGGACCGAAGGCCAAAGCCACAGGATGAGTGCAGTCAGCCCCAGGGACAGTAAAACCTCACACCTACCTTACTGTATTTGCACTCGAGTCAATCACACTCAGTGCACAGCACCTCAGCCTGTGCCACACAGGGGCTCTGCACAATTTAAATTTCCCTCTTTTTACAGCGAAAGGCTGCCTGACAGCACATCCAAGCACACTGAAGAGAGGCTGATGCTCCATTTCTCTCAGACACTGTCACTGCCCAGTGCCCAGGTCCTGTCACACCTCCTGCAGGGCTGCAAAGGCCATGGCAGCACCTGGGCTGGGACATGGTGACCTCTAAGGTCCCTCCCAGTACAAACCAGTCTGGGTTTTACATCCAGGAAGCACCGCTGGCTTTGGCTCTCAGACACACTCACAAAAACCTTGCCCTGAAATGCTCAGCCAGTCTTGCACAGGGGCAGGTGTGAGCTGCCTGGGGAGGACACCACAGCTGTGCAGAAAGGCCTTTCAAGGCTCATGCAGTGCTAGACAGGAGCTCCCTCAGGTCTGCAAAAAGCCTCCAAACCCCTCCTGCTAAAATTAAATGAACGAGACAGACCAGGCAAAAGTGTAGCTGAGCTCCGTGGTAAAATCCATACCCACAGCACATGTATTGCTTTAAACGAGGACAGAAATTGTTCCCTGGGAGGGTGGGCAGGGGCTGGGATGGAATTCTCAGGGAAACTGTGGCTGCCCCTGGATCCCTGGAAGTGTCCCAGGCCAGGCTGGACACTGGGGCTTGGAGCAGCCTGGGACAGTGGGAGGTGTCCCTGCCATGGCAGGGGTGGAATGAGCTCAGATTTAAGGTCCATTCCCACCCAAACCATTCTGTGACTCTAGAAAACACAGAGAAGGTGTTTCAGACTCTTCAGTAGCACTGAATAGTTCTCCTGGAACATGGCAATGGTCAAGAGCTGCCCACACTTCCAGCTGGGAGGGGCACGGGGGCAGGCCTGGGGATTCCCCACCTGGCACAGCCACTGTTCCTGGGATTCTCACACAGCTGCCCCACCCTGCTCCACACAGGGAAACAACATTCCAGCACTTCTCCAACTCACTGACACTTTGGGATGGGTTGGCTCCTCTGCCAAGCCAAGAGCTAGGCCCCGGGGTGGCTTTTAAAGCAGGTGTACTACTAATTGTAATTGTAATAGCAATTAAATGAACCCCACCTCAGCCAGCACGGCACTGCCAGCCCCATCCCTCAGCCCCACAGCTGGGAATTGGGCTTCACTGAGCTCAGGCCACAGGAATCACCTGCACTCCACAGCTGCAGGGATGGTGCGTGCAGCAGCTCTCAGAGCCCTTCAAGAGGTTAAAATTCCCAGCAGGAGCAAAGGAACTTGGAAATCAGTGTTTAAAATGGCAGGCCAATAATTGGATTATTGTGACTGGAAGGAGGATTTTGTAGTCTGCTGGTTTGCTCCAGCCATTAGAGGGGATTACACTTCCACCTCACCCTTCACCAACTCTGTTTCCACACAGGAACCATTTCTAAGCCTCCATTTGTCTGGCCCAGATGCCCAGGCTGAGCTTAAAGCAGCTTTCAGCTCACTGCAAGTTCTAGGACCAGAAGCACAGGTGTCAGAGGATCAAGCTGAGCTCACACCTGCAGTCGCTGGCTTTGCTGGGAAGTCACAGAATCCCAGAATCCCTGAGGCTGGAAAAGCCCTCCCAGACCATGGAATCCAACCTGGGCACCTCCAGGGATGGCACTCCAAACCTCCCTGGGCAGCCCTGCCAAGGCCTGAGCACCCTTTCCATGGAGAAATTCCTCCTCATGTCCAACCTGGCCCTGCCCTGGCCCAGCCTGAGGCCATTTCCCCTTGTCCTGTCCCTGTTCCCTGCGAGCACAGCCTGACCCCCCTGGCTGTCCCCTCCTGTCAGGAGCTGTGCAGAGTCACAAGGTCCCCCCAGAGCCTCCTTTTCTCCAGGCTGAGCCCTTTCCCAGCTCCCTCAGCTGCTCCTGGGGCTCAGTCCCTTCCCAGCTCCGTTCCCTGCCCTGGACACGCTCCAGCCCCTCCAGGGCTCTCTTGTCAGGAGGGGCCTAGAGCTGTCCCCAGCACTGGAGGTGCCCCAGCACAGAAATCCTTCAGGAAAAACTTGAAAAAATTCAGGAAAAATCTATCCAAGAGCTGCAGCTGACCAGGGATCTGGGTGAGTGAGGAGTGAAGCAAAGTGCCCTTCTCCATGACCATGTGACAGAGTCTGTGCCAAGTCCTGCTCAGTCTTGTGCAGCCACGAGTCTGTGTCCCTGGAAGCAGTGCCAAGGTAATTCCCTGGCCAGCAGACACGGAGCTGTGTCACGTGCTGGGAGGACACCAGACAGTGTCTCAGTCCCCAGAGCTGTGGCCACCACCTGCCCTGCCCCTGTCCTTCAGAAACCTCTGCAAAGGCATTTTACAGTTGTGACAGACCAGCCCTCACCACTGCTCCATGTCTATCCTGGAAACTTGTCCCTGGCCACAGCCTGGGAACAGGGAAGGAGCTGTGACAATCCCCAGGGCATTAAAAACAAAACAAAGCACCACCAAAAAGCCCAAGAGAGCAACAAACAATCCCCTCCAGAAAAAAATCCGAGAAGCCTTTCCCAGCCCCAGCTATCAGCTCATTCCCCAAACTGGGATTAATCCCCAAATCTTCTGCAGCAGCACCTTGTTCCACCTCAGGGAGAAGGGAAAAGGCCATTCCCAGGTTCTCAGGGAGAGTGAAGCCTTCAGACTTTTCCCACTGAACAATCAGGAAGAGATGGACCTGGCAGAGAGTCCAGAGGAGGCACCAAGGTGATCAGAGGGATGGAGCAGTTCTGCCTATGAGGAAAGGCTGAGAAAACTGGGAATGCCCAGCCTGGACAACAGAAGCTCCAGGTGATCTAACTGAGGCCTTCAATACCTGAAGAGTCGACAGGAAAGCAGGAGAGGGACTTGGGACAAGGCATGGAGGGACAGGGCACAGGGAATGGCTTCCCACTGCCAGAGGGCAGGGACAGATGGGATATTGGGAAGGAATTGTTCCTGGGAGGGTGGGCAGGCCCTGGCACAGGTGCCCAGAGCAGCTGTGGCTGCCCCTGGATCCCTGGCAGTGTCCAAGGACAGGCTGGACAGGACTTGGAGCAGCCTGGGACACCCTGCCATGGCAGGGGTGGCACTGGATGGCCTTTAGGGTCTCTTCCCACCCAAACCATCGTGCCATTCTCAAGCCCACGCTGCAGCAGCTGCCCCCCAACAGGTCACTGAAGCACTCAGTGTCCCCAGGTGACCCAGGCAAGAAGCACTTCCAGAGCCATCTCCCACCCAGCCCCAGCTCCTCAGCACTGCCAGGTGCTGCTGCAGGAAACCTTTTCCTCAGCTCACTTGCAGGAACTTCCCATGAAAAACAAACACCAAATCTTTCCAGCCTCAGCCCACTCCAGCTCACCCTTCCCTCCTCAGGCACAAAGCACCGCCACAGCCTGGCTGGGGCTCCCAGTCAGGAAAGGGATGGCTGCTGGGGATGGGGACAGGGCCCTGTGGCACCACCACAGCACAGCAGGGACATGCAGGGAGCACTCAGCTGTGCTCCCCTCAGCTTTGGGAAGCTGCATCCCAAGGATTGCGCCAAACACAGGGGAGGAGAAATAACAACTCTGGGACCTGAGGGGAAGGAACAACCACCAGAGCTTCCCTGCTGCACAGCCCAAATCCTGACAGCAATGGAACACAGGGCACCTTCAACCTGAGCCCCGGGAATATCCACTGGGTACGACACTGGTGACCATGGAATCATGGAATGGTTTGGGAGGGAAGGGACCTCAACAATACCCACTGTCACCCCTGCCATGGCAGGGACACCTCCCACTGTCCCAGGCTGCTCCAAGCCCTGTCCAGCCTGGCCTTGGACACTGCCAGGGATCCAGGGGCAGCCACAGCTGCTCTGGGCACCTGTGCCAGGGCCTGCACACCCTCACAGGGAACAATTCCTTCCCAATATCTCATCTGTCCCTGCCCTCTGGCATGGAAAGCCATTCCCTGTGTCCTGTCCCTCCATCCCTTGTCCCCAGTCCCTCTCCAGCTCTCCTGGAGCCCCTTTAGGCTCTGGAAGGGCTCTGAGCTCTCCCTGGATCCTTCTCCAGGTGAACACCCCCAGCTCTCCCAGCCTGGCTGCAGAGCACAGGGGCTCCAGCCCTGGAGCAGCTCCGGGGCCTCCTCTGGACTCTCTGCAGCAGCTCCAGCTCCTTGTGCTGTGTCCCCAGGGCTGGGGCAGCTCTGCAGGTGAGCTCTCACACAGAATCCCCCCTCTCCTGCTGCCCACGCTGGGGGTGTGGGATGCAGCAGGATCACACATCCCAGAGCAGACAAAGGCCAGTCCTAGCCAGGATTTGCTCTCCCTGCCAGCCTAGGCAGAAGTTCCTGATCTCTGATAACCCTGGCCTGCCACAGCCCCAGCTCTGAGCTCGGGCAGAGTCCTGGCACCCCCCTGGCTATCCACACACCATCCCTGGCACAGCTCTGCACACAGGATCACAACCTGAGCCTGGCACCAGCTCAAGGTGCAGCTCGAGCACTGGCACAGGAACCTGCAAAGTGTGTCCTGCTCAGCCCCTGTGCCCCAGTGCCAGCAGCTCCTCCCCTCCTGCAGGTGGGTTTGGAGCTGCAGGGACCCCAGTCCCTGTCCCCAGGGCAGGCAGCAGCTCCCAGCCCTGTGCAGCTGCACAGGCACCGAGTGAGGCAGGAAATGAGAAAAGGTTGTTTATCAACAGTAACTTCCTGCCCTCATGGGACCCTTCCCTCACCTCCCCCTGCTCTACTGCCCCTCTTAACACCCCACACCTCTCCAAACCAGCACAGCTGCAGGCCCGTGGAATTCCCTCATCCCTACAGCTCCTGCCAGCAAACAGCAAGGCCTCACTTCCATGTTTCACCTCAGAGCTCTTCTAATGTATTAAGTTAATTCAAGAATAAATTACCTTGGTGCTCTCCCCTCCTCACATTCCCATGACCTCCCCAGAACTGGAGGACACCTAACTTCTGGCTAGGAAGACTAAAGTGGAACAAGAACAGATCAGCACCAAGAGTTAATTACAAAAAGCAATGTTTTTTGCTGGTTTAGCTGCCTCAACCACCTGTGAGCACCAGTGGAAAGGAGGCAGGGAAAGAGAGGAGGCAGAGGGGGGACAGACCTGTCCCAGAACATCCAGCTGGGATCACCTGAGGCTGTTGTGCAGGGAGCTGGGGACAGTTTGCCTGGAGAGTCAGTCCCATGAGGAGCAGCTGAGGGAGCTGGGAAAGGGCTCAGCCTGGAGAAAAGGAGGCTCTGGGGGGACCTTGTGGCTCTGCACAACTCCTGACAGGAGGGGACAGCCAGGGGGATCAGGCTGTGCTCGCAGGGAACAGGGACAGGACAAGGGGAAATGGCCTCAAGCTGGGCCAGGGCAGGGCCAGGCTGGACATGAGGAGGAATTTCTCCATGGAAAGGGTGCTCAGGCCTTGGCAGGGCTGCCCAGGGAGGTTTGGAGTGCCCATCCCTGGAGGTGGCACTCAGTGCTCTGGGCTGGGGACAAGGCGGGACACAATCAGACACAGGTTGGACTCCATGGCCTGGGAGGGCTTTTCCAAGCTGGAGGACTCTGATCCTGTGACAGGCAGGTCCCCAGGCAGCTGCAGAACAGAGCCCTGGGACTGTCTCCTGCAGCCCAGCGACCTTTGGGGTCACCCCAGAGCCAGCTCAGAGCTCAGTGAGGGAACTTCCCACACAGAGGGGACACCTGGAGACAGAAGCGGAGATTCCTGAGCTTGGGGACAGCTTTATGTCACCTTCCAAAAGCAGCAGCACAAGGCACCTGAGAGCTGCTACGTTCCTAACATGGTTTTACAACTTTCCCTACAAACCCCACGCAGCAGCCGAGAGCCAACCCCGGCACACAACCCAGGACAAGAACCACAGCCACAACTTCAACCCCAAAACACAGCAAAACTTGGGGGAGACTGGAGCTGGAGTTTGACCAGAGTCCTTCAACATTCCTGCTGAACACACAGAAAGAAGTATTTGCCAAAGCTGGGGTTTTGGCAGGGATTTACTCATCCTTTCCTCCTTTTGTCTGCCCGTGCCCTGGCTCTGGGCAATGTGAAACCTTCAGTTGTGAGAGGTTTCAGTGCAGCTTTGCTAAATACAGGGTTTAGCCCTTAAGTGGCTTCTGGAAGGGATCAATGGATGGACAGCAGTGCACAGAGGCTGGAAAAGAGCTGGTCCCATCTCTACCCTCCACTGGAGATCCTTCCACTGTTCTTTAAACAGAAACTGTTAAAAATTATACACAAAAACATACACAAAGCAACACCAAAGTGCTTGCCTGAGAGTCAGTAAATTATTTCTTAAAATCTCTAACTGCACTGCATCTCCTGAACACAGCAGCTATTCTGATGCCTTTTGAGCTGTAAACACAAGGTCCAAGTCTCAGCCGCAGGTTTCTATTTACATTTACTTCCCAGCCAGACTTTTCAAGTCTTGTTTGAACAGATCCCTCTTCCAGGAGGGTTCTCAGAAGCCCAGCTCCTCCCCCTCTCCATGAGGGGGATTTATCCCGATCTGGGAAGTGCGAGCTGAGCTTTCACAACTCAGTGTTTCAGCCCAGCTCCCGCAGGTCGCACTTGTGGAGTTTCCTCTCTCATTCCTGTCCCACTTCTGAACTTCCCTTTTCTCCACCCTCCGTGCCCGCCCCACACAGGGACTGCACCGAGGCCAGCCTGACGACAGGACAGCAACAAACCCTGCCACACTGGGAAGGTGGGTGACAAAACCGCACCTTTGAGGCTGTGCAGCTCTACCTGACCTGGGGCAGCTCACAGCTCCCACCGCACGAGTTCAGCTGCTCGGAAGGTAGGGACACACTGCGAACACCGAAAACCCCCGCCTGTCACTTGTTGGCGGACGTGACTTACACCCTCGCTCACCGCCGCCGATCCAAGCGGCAATCCCTCCCCCACGTCGCTTCCCAGGGAAATTCCTGCCGGGAAGCATGGAGCAACTGGAGAACAGGTCAGAATAAACCCGTGGCTGTGCGGGCGGCGGAGCGGAGCGGAGCGGCGGCAGGGCCAGGCGGGCCCCGCCGCAGGTCCCGTTCCCCGAGCGCGGCCCGAGGCCGAGGCCGCCCCGCCGCCCCCCCGAGCCCCGCCGGGAGCGCCCCGGCCCGACCCGCCCCGCGGCCTCCGACCCGCCCCGCGGCCCCCCCGCGCACCGTCCGGGCGGCCTCTGCCCAGGTCCTGCCCTTCTTCCTGCGGCCCTTCTCCCTCATGTCGGACGCGGCGGGGCTCGGGGCGCTCGGGGGGTGTCCGGCGGGCGCGGGGCGGCGGGCCGAGGCGGCGGCCCCTAAAGGCGGGCAGCGCCGAGCGCGGCGGCCCCTGCGCCCGCCGCCACCGCCATGTTGGCTCCGGCTGCGCACGGGCCGCGGTCATGTGACCCCGCCCGCCCGCCCCGCCCCCAGCGCGCGGGGCGGGGCCTGGGGAGCCACGCCCACCTGCCCCCTGCCCGCGCCCCCGCCTCTCTGAGGGCTGAGCCAACATGGCGGCGGCGCCTGAGGGCGAGCAAAGATGGCGGCGGGGCTCAGCGCGGCGGCACTCTTGTTCCCCCCCATGGCGGCGATGTGTTCCCCCTGCGACAGCGGCCCGGCTGCCTCCGCCAACAGCTGCCCTCGCCTGCCGCCACCAAGGGCCGCCGGCAGCCGCCGCTCCCTCCTCCGCCGGCTGTTCCCGCAGCCCGCCCTGCGCGCCGCGCCTGAGGGGGAAAGATGGCGGCGGCTCCCTCACAGCCCTCTGCCCACCACCTCCGCAGTGACACCGATGGTGACGTCTCAAGAGTCAGAAATAGCGAACAATTCGGCCAGGGAGTCATGGAGAAGGGGCAGAGGGTTGTGAAACGGTCTTTCCTGTGGTTCAAACAGCTCCAAAGGAGGGAGCCTAGCTCCCTCAAAGGGCCACCCGGGCTTTTATCGTATAGTCGGGGCTCTTCCTGTTGAGTGTCGGCTCCTAGTGTGTCACCTGGCTGGGGCCACATGCTCTAAATGTTAGCATGGATGTAACTATTGCTCACAAGCTGTGGCCCAGAGCAGCAGGCATGTCTTGCTTGGTGAAAGGAATAAGGGAGTGTCTTTACAAACAAGCTGCTGGTAAGATAAGGCCAATACTGAGAGAAATCCCATGGTGAACTTTGTTTAAAATGGAACCGGGGCACCTCCCCAAAGGACACCAGAGCCCCCCAGGAGAAGCCAGGCAGGCACAGAAACGAGTATTGCACGATTATTATTGCTAAATAAATATGCGTTAGGTAAGTGGCAGCCCTGCATTACATTGGTGGGTTTATGAAAACATTACCATATAAATGTTGCAATTTTCACTTGGTGTGGTTTGTGGAAAGCTCCACATTGCACCCTGTGTAGAACCAACAATGTCTCATTTCTGAACCAGACCCCGTGTCTGTTCAGAGAGCTCAAATCTGTTTTTGAGCTGTCCCCACTGTCCCCCCTGCCCTGTCCCGATTCCCTTCACAGCAGCCCTGCACAGCCCCTCCTCAGATTCCCCAGTCCCCCACAGTGCTGGGACAGCTGTAATAATGTCAGTCCTTCCTTTTCCGTCAGGGATGAGCTGATCCCCTCACAATGAACTGGGCTTCACTTCCTCTCATGCAGCTTCAGGAGATAAAATTAGATCAGAGGAGCGTGACCCTGGCAAGCCACTGGCGCCCAAGCTGTGGCTCCAAAATATCCCAAATTAGCTGCAATTTCTACTTCAGCCATTGCACTTTCTGCGACACTGAAAGCTCCAAAAATGATGAATTTAGAGAAGATTGAGGGATTTATTTTTTTTTTAATCATGGATTCACAGACTGGTTTGGGTGGGAAAGGACCTTAAAGATCACGCAGTCCCATGCCCTGCCATGGGCATCTTCCACTATCCCAGGGTGCTCCAAGCACAGCCTGTTCCAGATTCAGCTCAGAATCTCCTCATGCTCCCTGACAGTTGAGTTATTGAAGCTGATATTTAATATAGAATGAATCGCATATTTAATATCTGATCAGTTCTGTGTTTCCAGGTTTCTCTGGCTGATTCTGGTGTTGTTTGGAAATCGAAGGGCTGAGTGGTGACACAGCCTGGGGCACAGGAAGAGTAAAAATGCAGAGGGAGGAAGCAAAGAAAACACACAGAAGACCACACGTCCAGGGCACAGTTGGGGAGCACTGGAAGGTGGCACTTGGTACCGAAGGAGGTACCTCTGACAGGTCAGTGCTGTGTGGATTAGCCACACAGAAGTTATTGACAATAAATTAAACTATGTGAAACAAC
The DNA here is from genome assembly GCA_036630365.1 of Acanthiza pusilla. NCBI lineage: Eukaryota > Metazoa > Chordata > Aves > Passeriformes > Acanthizidae > Acanthiza > Acanthiza pusilla. The sequence continues at coordinate 616,426 of JAXCHO010000263.1, read as the reverse complement.
AACTAATGACAATGAATGAAAAAAGGGAAATTCCTTCAGTTTTGCCAGTGACAACCCGAGGACATCTGCTCCCTCCAGGGGATTTATCTTCCCTTCAGTGTGGGAAGACACAGAAACATGGAAAACATCCCATGGTTTTGACTATTCCCAGTGTCAAAAATCTTCACCAAAGTCATGGAATTGACTGTGACCTAATTAAGAATCAGGGATTGATAATTCCCATCGGGAATGAACACAGTGCCCTTCCTGCCGTGACCTCAGATGTGTCAGGACTCACCCTCAGTGCTGTGCTCTGGGACAATACACAGAAATCCCAACTTCTTCCCTAAATACATCTTCCCAACTGTTATTCTGGTTTCACCCTGGGATTCTCTGCTGCAGACGTTGTTCTGTGTTTGTTTGAATTCATGACTCAGACTCAGTGCACTTAGGGATGGGAGCAATCAAACACCCCAATGCTGAGAAAAGGCTCAGGGGAGGAGCACAGGGGGAGGGAGAAGGGTCAGGGAAGGAGCCCAGGGGCTCTGAAGCCCAGGGAAGGAGGGAGCAGCTGCACCCAAACGTGATCCCAGCAAGGGGAGCTGGAACAGGCTGTGGGATGAGATGGGAAGGGATGGGATAGCTCCAGTGAGCTCCCACCACCCACACTGATGGGGGATGGGTCCCAGCACTGAGCTGTGAGACATTCCCAGAAGCTCCAGGCTGGTGATCTCACCTGCCTGGGAAGTGCATCAGCCCCTGGAGCTCTGGGGGAGCACCAGGAGTGGGTCTGGCCTTTCCCTGCTCCTCAGAGATGTCAGACATGATAACAATGAGATCACCCTGCTCCGTGGCCACAAAAGGATGCAGAGTCCACTTCCCCTTCCCTGGGAAGTGATGCACTGAGCCCCAGGTGGGGATTTCTGCAGTTGGCAGTCAGGACATGCCCGCGGATGGCTCATTCCCTGCAGCTGGATTGTGGGAGCTGTCTGCTGGAGCTGGAGTTTTCCTATCCACCCTCGCCGTGCAGCCTTCAGGGCCAGGCTGCACGGCTTTCCCAGGGGAAGGGGAAGTCGTTGGACTGCTTTTTCCACACAGTGTGACCGATCCCTCGGGGGTGGGATGGGCTGGGATGGTCGGAGCTGCCAGGCAGGGCAGGGCGGCTCAGCTCAGCTCAGCTCAGCTCAGCTCAGCTCAGCTCAGCTCACTCCACTCCATCACTCCCGCCTCAGCTCCCTCTCCCGACAGCTCGCAGCAGGGTGCCACGTGCTTTTCCGAGCAGAAAACATTCCACTGGACACCTAACAAGAGGGGCTGGAATTAGATAGTAAATAATTTAGATACTGGGAGGAGATTCTTCCCTGTGAGGATGGGGGGGCCCCAGCACAGGTGCCCAGAGAAGCTGTGGCTGCCCCTGGATCCCTGGCAGTGTCCAAGGCCAGGCTGGACATTGGGGCTTGGAGCAGCCTGGGACAGTGGGAGATGTCCCTGCCATGGCAGGGGTGGCACTGGATGAGCTTTGAGGTCCCTTCCCTTCCCTTGCTGCATCTGGAGCACTCAGAGACCTTCCCCAGCCCCTGGCAGTACTGCAAGGGCTGTACCTAGGAGGGACATTTCTCTCTTTTTCCCATGCTTACCAGTGTGCTATTCCTTCGAAGGTTTCCCCTCATTCCACACAGCATTCCCTGGCAGAGTGTGAGCCTCATTTCCCAGTGGAGCTGTCAGGCTGTGCCTCTGCACTGTCTCACCTTGCAGTGAGCCACTGCTGGGTCTGGCACCAGTGCCGAGCTGTGGGGGATGTTCTGATCTCTGGGATTGACTCTGCTGCTGCTGCTGTCATCTGGGAAAATATTCCCAATAAAATTCAACCTCAGTGTTCATCCAAGGTTTAGTCTGAATCTCACCTTGGCAGAGCGTTGACTGTTCCTTTCATAGAGTCACAGAATCCTGGAATGGTTTGGGTGGGAAGAGAGCTTAAAGCCCATCCATTCCCTTGGGTGGGGACACCTTCCACTGTCCCTGGGTGCTCCGAGCCCAGTCCAGCCTGGCCTGGGGCACTGCCAGGGATCCAGGGGCAGTGACATCAGTGACAAGGCTCCCTTGCTGGAAGCCATCACAGACTGAGGTACCACCTGAAGGAAAAGTCACTGAGAAAAACGTAGAGACAGAAGAGCCATTGGGGTAGAATGGAGTGGAATTCTTGGGTCTTTGTGCAGCCACAGTAGTACAGGGGGAAGCCCACAGGGTGTCATCAGAGTGTCAGGGAACAGCAAAAAAACCCCAAAATAACCCCCAAAGCCTCTCTGCACCAAAGGCTTCCCACACAGCCTCTCTCTTGGGAAGTGCACACAGAACATTCCTGGTGGCTGTGGTTCCCTTCGTGCTTTGAAATCTACTCAGGAGTGAAAACATTCGGCCCTTTGGGAATTCTTTATAACCAATAAATCCCCAAGCACTTTGCAAAGATGATAATTAGCTTTAGCACTGCGTTAGCAACAGGAATCATGGAATATCCTGAGCTGGAAGGGACTCACAGCAATCATCCAGTGCAGCTCCTGGCCCTGCACAGACCCCAACAATCCCGTGCCCTGTGCATCCCTCACAGTGTTTTCCAAATGCTCCTGGAGCTCTGGCAGCCTTGGGGCTGTGCCCATTCCCTGGGGAGCTGTTGCTGTGCCCCACCACCCTCTTGGGGAAGAGCCTTTTCCTGAGATCTACCTAAACCAAGCTTTGTCCAAGCTTGGCCACTTCCAGGCACAGCTTCTCTGGGGCATACCTTAGGTATAAATTTTAGATTTATGACAGAAAAAGTACTATGAATTGTACTAAGGAAGAACCTAAATTTGTTATAGTGAATTTATCCTAAATTTTCTTCATTTCAATTAAAAATTATAATCTTTTCTGAACTGTCAGTGGATGGAACATAACCCTTCAAATCATATTCCTATAACCTGGTTCAATATTCTCATAAAAACTGTGGCATTCTGTGCCATCCTGTAGGACTACAAGGTGGGGCTCTTCCAGGGAAACAAAGATCTGAGGTGAGATTCCCCTCCCTGTGGCATCCAGGGACTGTCCCCAGCAGTGGAACCACAGCAGATGTTTGGCCCAAGGAAGGAGCAAACACCACAAACCAACCCAGGCCCAGCCCCGGGGTATTCCCTGCCTTGCAAATGATGAACTTGGGCCATCACTATTGATGGCTGCGGAGCCGAGGCCATCCAGGCACGCTCCTGCCTCCTGCCTCCTGCCTCCTGCCTCCTGCCTCGGGCTGTGGCAGGGACAGCAGGGACACGGCAGGGACACGGCAGGAACCTCTCCTGGCCATTATCCACTCCAGCAGCTGAGCTCTGCTGGGCTGGCAGAGCCCAGAGGCCCCACTGGGGACCAGACACTGCAGAATCTGCAAGGAAAGAGCATTGCTGGTGGCTGGAGCATTCTTACCTGCGCGAGCTCACCCTCTATTCCTACAGCATGCACTGTTAGTTTTGCCAAAGCCAGCGTTTCAGGGTGAGTTTGGCACCTACACTTGGTGTGGAAAAGTCCTTTCCCTGCTTTCCATCCCTGGTCTCTGGAGTCCTGTGGCTGCACAAAGCTCCTGACTGTGGCCGTGCTTCTGATGTCACTGTCCCTCAGGGACCTTGTGCCCACAGGCTGTAATTTCAAATCACAGACTCATGGAAAGCAGGGTTGGGAGGGATGTTCAGGACTGATCCCTCCATCCTGTGCCCTCCGGTGCCATTAATGGGCCTTGGTGCCATCAGTCCCATCTGCCCTTAAAAACCTCCCCTGCATCAGCCCTGAGCCCTACAGGGGTGACCTCTGCCAGTGCCGAGCCTGGGGCATCACCATGGCTGTCCTGAATTCTCCTCTAAATATTTCCTGCTGTGCTTTCAGACCAGGAGTTCTTGTCCTCTCTCCTCTCAGTAACAGCAATGAGATAATCCCTTTCTCTTGCCTTTCCGGCAGTGGCAGACCATGGTGACTGCTCTCCTGTGTTCCCAGGTAGAAATCACCGTTTCTTTCACGTTTTCACATCATTCCTGCTGATTTTTGCAAAACCATCACAAATGGTCCCGTTCCTGGTTGGAAAGAAGGGCTGATCCATGGCAGTGCTGGGCTGAAGGAGAACAAATCCCATTTGTCTCTGCCTCCCTGTGACCTGTTTCTCTTGGAAAACTCCCGTTGTTAACTCCACTTGGGTCTCACCTCAGGGGGGGTGTCAGAGTTTCACCAAAATCTCTCATTCTGTCCCAGACTGTGCCCCTCCACACCTGTGGGGTCTCGTATTCCAGCAGAGCCTGAAGCTGCTTTGGTGGGATTTGGTGGGAGTTGCTTTGGACCAGCCCATGGTGGTTGTTACCTTCACGTGTTCCCCTCCCAGGACTGACAGATGGATTTTGTTGATCCATTCAGTCCTTTCAGGAGCTGAAGTTAAACTGAGCAGAGAACCCCCCGAGTCCCCCTTCCCCCATTTTAGATATTCCTCGTGTTTATCCTGGTCCTGTTTGGACACTCAGCCTCTTTTCTGTGAGATCTCAAACCCTCACTTGCAGCTCTGAGGCCGCCCTATCAAATTCCCTCCATATGAGTTAAATCTGACCTGGCTGATTTGGGGACATCTCCTGCCTATGAGAGACCTTTAATCTTTCCTTTTCTTGTTTCAGCCTCAGTCCCTTTCCAGTGGCATTTATTGTGACTCACCTGATCACAAGTGACCTTTTCATGAAGACTGAAAAAACCTAATCTCTGCGTGCCTGGAATCATGGAACCATTTGGGTTGGAAAAGCCCTGGGAGAGCACTTGAGTCCAACCATTGCCCCAGCACTGCCAAGTGCCACATCCACATGGCTTTTAAATCGCTCTGCTGTGGACAGCCTCAGAGCTGGGAATTGAACTGCCAGAGGGCAGGGACAGAAGGGATATTGGGAAGGAATTGTTCCTGGGAGGGTGGGCAGGCCCTGGCACAGGTGCCCAGAGAAGCTGTGGCTGCCCCTGGATCCCTGGCAGTGTCCCAGGCCAGGCTGGACACTGGGGCTTGGAGCAGCCTGGGACAGTGAGAGGTGTCCCTGCCATGGCAGGGGTGGGACAGGGTGAGCTGTAAGTTCCCTCCCAACCCAAGCCATTCCATGCCTTAGCAGTGTTTCCTTAGTCAGAGCTGCTTTAATGCCCAAGCCATGGGAATTTCCCCATTTCCAATGGCAAAATGCAGCAGCCCTTGGGGGATGAGCAGGCCCTTCCCCACTCCAAACCACTGCTCCTGAGGCAGCGAGGCCACACCAGCTCCTGTTCCAGCAGCAGCCTGGACTCATCCAGATGTTCACAGTCCTTCCTTGCTCTCCCCGTGGCCTGTAAATGTCCCTGGTTAATCTTATTTCTGCTCTTACCTCCAGGCTCTTCCCTCCTCCCTGTGCAGGAACTGCCCTCCCCACACTGGGACCTGGGGGGCTCCTGGCCAGCTCCCCCTTTTCCATCCCCCCTTTTCCATCCCCCCTTTTCCATCCCCCCCTTTTCCATCCCTTTTCCATCCCCCCTTTTCCATCCCCCCCTTTTCCATCCCCCCTTTTCCATCCCCCCCTTTTCCATCCCTTTTCCATCCCCCCCTTTTCCATCCCCCCTTTTCCATCCCCCCTTTTCCATCCCCCCCTTTTCCATCCCCCGTTTTCCATGCCCCCCTTTTCCATCCCCCCCTTTTCCATCCCCCCCTTTTCCATCCCCCCCTTTTCCATCCCCCCTTTTCCATCCCCCCCTTTTCCATCCCCCCTTTTCCATCCCCTTTTCCATCCCCCTTTTTCCATCCCCCCTTTTCCATCCCCCCCTTTTCCATCCCCCCCTTTTCCATCCCCCCTTTCCCATCCCCCCTTTCCCATCCCCCCTTTTCCATCCCCCCCTTTTCCATCCCCCCTTTTCCATCCCCCCCTTTTCCATCCCCCCCTTTTCCATCCCCCCCTTTTCCGTCCCCCGTGCTGCCCCCAGCACAGCTGTGTCCGTGGGATACCCTGGGCTATGCCAGGGCCCTTCTCGATGTCCTTGTCCCTGAGCTGGAATTGCCTGGGTTTGTACAAACCCCCATCTCACAGGAACATCGAACACACAGAGCAATCCTGGTGCCCTCATCCCAAACGCTCCATCTCACAGGAACATCGAACACACAGAGCAATCCCGGTGGGCACCGAGCTGTGCCCTCATCCCAAACGCTCCATCTCACAGGAACATCAGACACACAGAGCAATCCCGGTGGGCACCGAGCTGTGCCCTCATCCCAAACGCTCCCCCAGGCCAGGATGCTGCCATGCCCTGCGGTGCTGCCCGGCCCGGGGCTGGGCTAAGGAGGCTGCGGAGGCCCTGGCAGTGATTGATGCTCATTCCTTTATTGTGTCCTTGCCATCCTGGAGGGCGCTGGCGCTCCCTGGGCGCTCCCAGCACGGGGTCGAAGCTACATTACAGCACAGTGAGGAGTGTCCATCCCACCAGGAACGGCCTCTCTCCAGACACTATGTATAATATATATATATTTATAATATGTCCTGTATATTCCTATGTATAGAGTGACAAGGATGGGCCACCAGACAGTAAACTTTTGATTTCTAAATAAATCACCAGAGCAACAGGCACGAAAATTTGGTCCTAATCGAGGCCCTCACCTTGTCCATGAACCCGGAACAGACCCGCACCCCCCTCCCCCACGGAAAAACGGCCAAACCTGAACCCCAAAAGAACAGTTCAACAACAACGAAAGGGAGCCCCAGCCCAGCCCCGCCCCTGTCCCCGAGGAACAGCCCCGGTGGGACACACGGACACCGAACGCCACAGACACACACCGGGGACCAGGGCCACCCCGAGGGCTCCCAGCCCTCCCAGTCTGTGCTGGAGAGCTCCTCGGCAGCGTCGGCGATGGAGGGAGGGCTCGGGAGGCTCCCGGAGCCCTGCGGAACACGCGGCACTTGGATGCTGTGTGCCTCATCCCATCCCCGGTGCTGGGGCTCCCACACCCACCCCGTGCTCTGCTGGAAGCAATTCCAGAGGATCTCACCGTAACCACAGTCCTGCTGGAGCTGGGCCTGGGCCACGGCACAGAGAACCACCGGTGGGAGAGTGGCCTGGGGCACAGCCTCCCTTCCTGGGGCACAGCCACCCTTCCTGGGGCACAGCCTCCCTTCCCTGGGTGCTCCATGGTGCAGGGCAACCCCAGGGGTGAGGACACCCTCAGCTCCTGAGTTGCTTCCCACACCCTGGGTGAGAACGGAGGCAAGAGAAGGTTCATCTCTTTGGGGCTCCATGAGCTGCTGACCCACTGAAGGGCAACTGGGACCATTAGAAAAGAAGGAAGGGAAGAAAATCTATTCCTGCAGGCTCCCCAAGCTTCCTCCCACTCTGAGGTTGTGCTTCCTGACCCAACTCCCAAATGCTTACCTGGAAATTAAATAAAGAACCAGCTCTCCCAACCACTGTGTTTCACAGAATCAGGGAATCACAGACTGGCTTTGGCTGGAAGGGACTTTAAAGCTCATCCAGTTCCACCCCTGCCATGGGCAGGGACACTTTCCACTGTCCCAGGCTGCTCTAAGTCCTGTCCAACCTGGCCTTGGCTGGCCAGACAGGATGGTTCCCCAGGGCCAGCTCGCTCTGGGGGATGCCCTCGGACACCCCTGGCTGCTGGGGACACCTGTGGACAGACCCCATGCCATGGAAGGGAGCCATCTGTCACTCCTCAAACACCGTCCCTCTGCTCCCTCCTCCACAGGCTGAGCACAGCCCAGACCTGCCTGCTTCCAGAGGGAGGGAGCTCAGTGCCTCCGAGCCAGGCACAGGGCAGGGGGAGAAGGGGACATTTTGGAGGGCAGAGGGTGTTAGGGGGCACAGATGGGAAAGGAGGGGGCAGAGGGCAATGATCAAGACCTCGAGGCAGGACAGTGTTGGAGGGAACATGGAGAAGATCCCCTGTGGCAGTGCAGGGATGTGTCAGGGGACAGGTGGGAAGGACAGTGGCTGTCCCAGCACAGCCACGTGTGGGTGGGACACAGCTGCTGGGGGACCTGCCCGGCTCGGAGCTCAGCACGTTTGTGCTCCATGCCTCTCGCTCCCTCAGCCTCCCTCAGCCCTGTCCTGAGAGCAGGAGCCCATGAGGAGAGCAGGGCCCAGTCCAGCAGTGAAGAGCAGCCTGCCCAGAATGGTCCTGGAGTCTCCTTCCCTGGGGACATTCCAAACCCATCTGGACACAACCCTGAGTAACACACTCCAGGGACTGGATGAGCTCCAGGGGTCCCTTCCAGCCTCATCCATTCTGTGAAGGAATTCTCTTTCTTGCCAGGGGACATTCCCTACCTGCAATCCTCCCTGACCTGCCCTCCGGGGAGCTGCCCTCCCTGTCTGGCCCTTTGCTGACCATCTCCCTCCAGGAGACCGAGGGGGTTTCTCCCTCAAATCCATGAGGATCTCATCAAACACATGGCTGTCCCCACCTCCACCGTCCCAGGGACACCACAGCTGCTGGCCTGACACTGCCACGACAGCTCTTCCCCAGCTCTCCTCCCTCTGAAAGCTGCACCCCGCAGGAACACCGAGCACTGTCCCAGCGCCTGAGGCTGCTGGGACAGGATTCAATCCCCAGAGTCCTCGTGACTTCCCCTCTTACCACATCACACATCTAATCCTCCACAACCCACCAGGAAGTCTGTCCCACCCAGGAGGTGACAGAGGTGACCTCTGTGTGCCATTGCCCAGCCCGGAGGATAGCGATGCCATCACTGCCCTGGGCATCACCTCCTTGTCCCACATTTCTCCGCTGCCTTCAGCCGCAGGATGGAGCCTCTCTCAGCCCAGAGCTGCTTCCAGGCTGTGTGTGCCTTTGGAAGGAGGTGGCAGGGGCTGGAGATTTCCACCTCTTGTTGTTGTTGGGAGTTCCACACCCACGGGCGTTGGGAACCTCGGCAGGGGCTGTCCCCAGAGTGTCTCCGGAGCACGGCACAGGCGGACAAAGCCCTTGGCTTTGGGTGACTTGGTTTGGTGACTCTGCAAGCCCTGTGGATGGAGCTGGTGCTCCTGGAGTGACAGCCATTCCCAAAGTCGCTGAGGTGTCCCTGCTGCCACCAGCGTTGACGAAGCTGGGGAGTTCCGCTGGGGGACTCTGCAAGGCGCTGCCACCACAGTCTCCAAATCCATGCAGAAATCTCCAAATTCCCTGGGATCCAGCAAAGCCAAGCCAGCACCAGGGCAGCCTCAGCTTCCACCAAAGCCTGCGGAGAGGGACCTGTGCCACTCCTGCCTGGATGGAGCAGTGTCCCAGTGGTGTCCCCGTGCCCAGCCCTGTGCCAGGGCAGTGTCCCTGTGCCCAGCCCTGTGGCAGGGCAGTGTCCCTGTGCCCAGCCCTGTGCCAGGGTGGTGCGGAGAGGGCTGCGAGCTGGGCAAACCCAGGATGGTCAGCACGGTGCCCACTGCCGGCCTGGATGTCCATCAGTCCGAGCGCAAATCCTGCCTCCACGCGCCACCCACTCCATAAATAAATAGGATAAATAAATAAAGTGACAGATCCAGATTGGGGGGGTGGGGGTGGGTGGAGGGAGGGAGGGGCAGCCACCCTGGCCCGGGGCCGTTCGTGTCTCGCACAAACACACACAAAGTAGCTGAGGACAAGGACGAGCTGGGGCCGCTGGGCCGGGCCCCCCTCGGCCCTCGGGGGCTCAGTCCGGGACGAGGCGTCCAGGCCGTCACTCCTGGGCTGGCATCGGGGCGGTGCACGGGGAGCTGGAGGCGAGGGACACGTGGGTGGTGGAGGATGGCAGCGACCGCGGCGTCTGGCACCTGGGGACACAGGGACACTCTGGGTTGTGCTGCTCTGTCCCGGCCTCCTGCCCTCCCCAAAATGCAGTTGTTTTCTCGGTCATTTGCTTTGCAGGCAGCACCAAAGGGCACCCCTTGCTGGGTGGGAGGATGCCTTGTGTCTGGGATCTAGGGATATCATGGAATCAAGGAATGGTTTGGGTTGGAGGGATCTTGCAACCCACCCAGTGCCACCCTTGCCACGGGCAGGGACACCTCCCACTGTCCCAGGCTTCTCCAAGCCCCAATGTCCAACCTGGCCTTGGACGCTGCCAGGGATCCAGGGGCAGCCACAGCTTCTCTGGGCACCTGTGCCAGGGCCTGCCCACCCTCCCAGGGAGCAATTCCTTCCCAATATCCCATCCCTCTCTGCTCTCTGGCACTGGGAAGCCATTCCCTGTGTCCTGTCCCTCCATCCCTTGTCCCCAGTCTCTCTCCAGCTCTCCTGGAGCCCTTTAGGCTCTGGAAGGGCTCTGAGCTCTCCCTGGATCCTTCTCCAGGTGAACACCCCCAGCTCTCCCAGCCTGGCTGCAGAGCACAGGGGCTCCAGCCCTGGAGCAGCTCCGGGCCTCCTCTGGACTCTCTCCAGCAGCTCCAGGTCCCTCCTGCACAGAACTCCACACGATGCTGTTCAATAGCACAAGGTCAGCAGCATTGCAAGCTCTGACCACACCCAGCAGCTCACGGGCAGGGTCAGCCCCCAAGGAACAGAGCCTTTTGAGCTCTGCTGTGACTCCTCCGCCTGCCCCAAGCCCCCACTTGGCCCCCACAGAATGTCTGGGCTGTGCTGCAGCCCCCCCGTGTCCCCAGCCCCCCTCCCCGTGTCCCCAGCCCGCTGTCACTCACCAGGAGCGGGACTTGCGCACACGGGAGGCCGCTGGCCGCTCCAGGAGACTGTCCAGGTGCATCAGCCGCTCCAGGTGCAGCGCCCGCGGGTCCTGCTCGGCCGGGTCCCTGCTCCGCTCGAACTCGAAGATGGCCGGGGGGGACAGGTCCAGCTCCAGGAACATGATGTTCTCAGCCTGGGCAGGGCACAGGGACAGCCAACACCGCAGTCAGCACTGGGAAGACACAGCTCAGCAACCCACAGGCACAGGGAGAGCTCTGCACTGGAGAGCTCCTCGGGCTGCCCTGGCACAGGCAGAGCTCCACACGGGGCTGTGGGCTCAAGGCTCTGCTCGGCTCTCCTGGCCTTTCCCAGGGCTCAGCAGCCCTGAGCCTTCCAATAGCAGGAGCTGCCGAAGCCAGGGAGCCAGCAGCTCTAGGACTGGGGCTGGGAGAATAAAGCTGGGAGCTTGAACTGCCATATCCCAGATCTTCATGAGCTTGTTCACTCCATCTTCTCTCCCAGTGTTATCCATCCATCCATCCACCCATCCACTCACTATCCACCTTCATTCATCCACCTCTAGCTACACATTCACCTCCATCCATCCACCCATTCATAGACCTCCATCCACACATCCATACCTCCATCCACACATCCATCCATCCATCCACACATCCATCCATCCATCCATCCATCCACATCCATATCCATCCATCCATCCATCCACCCATCCATACACCTCTATCCACATCCATCCATCCATCCATCCCTCCATCCATCCATCCTTCCATCCATCCACCCACCCATCCACCCATTCATACACCTCCATCCACATCCATATCCATCCATCCATCCATCCCTCCATCCACCCATCCACCCCTCCTGTTTATCCAATGGCTTCCCACCCCTGGCACACAGCAGTGTCCCCTCACGTACCCGGAAGCGGGGGTGGGATCTCCTGGCCATGGCCACCCTGGCGTATTGGCTGATGGGCCTCTTGTAGCCCACGGCAGAGGTCGGGCGCCTCTTCATCTGGGAGCTGTTCCTGGAGCACACGGAGGGGGAACATGAACCGACAGAGCCGCGTCCGAGCGGGACTGAGGAGCTGATCAGCGAGAGAAGGGTGGCCCTTCCCATGGGGCTGGGCTTGGAGGGGATTCCCACCCACAGGCACCTGCAGGAGTCCCTCGTCCCCCCAGCCCCGGGGCCACTCGTGCCTGCGGATTGTCCGCACTGCCGTGGGCACAGGGACTGTGCCCTGGGGACAGGGACATACCCTCCGGTGGGAACCAGTGGCTGGAACTTCCACTGGTCCTCATCGCCGTCAAAGTACAGGCGGTTCATGATCTTGTTCTTCTCCTCGGGCGGGATGAAGTTCTCGATGATCAAATACCTGTGAGTGCAGGAGCGATGGGGAAGGAGCAGAGAGGAAGGGGTTAATGTGACAGGAGACAGAAAACAGGTCGGAAACAGAGAGCAAAGGCAGGAAGAGGAGACATTGCAGGGAGAAGAAACATCCAGAGGGTGAAAATGTGATGAATGTGGAGAGGTTGAAGCAATTGATGCACCCACAGCGAGAAGGGCAGGAGAGGATGGGCATCAGAGAGGAGCCAGGGCTCCAGGCAGGATCAGGACCCCTCCCTTCCTCTCCTCCCGCATCTGATCTCCCTGCTGCCTGACCCGAAAATCAAGGAAAGCTCAGCCATGCCAAGTGGACCCCAGAGGGAATCTTTCTCCCATGTTTTTTGGGGCAAGTCGAACAGCTGTCAAAAATTGTTTTGAGGCAAAGAGTTGCTTCACTGAGCTGCGGCTTCCAAACAGTCAGAACCATGTCAGAGTGAAAAAGGGGAAAACTGGAGATGGAATTCTGTTTGTAGTGAAATGCAGTGCTTGTAAATGCGAATTGCAGTGCTTGTAAATGTCTGGGGGGGTTAAAGACACTGAAAGAGAGGAGTGTTTGAAGTGAGAACAAACCCCCGGGGGCGGTGGAGCAGCAGCTGCATCTGTGGGAGGCTCCCAGAGGGGAAACGCTGCCCGGCTCTGCCGGTGCCAGGGGAGCCGGGAGCTCCAGGGAGCCCCAGGGAGCCCCAGGGAGCTCCAGGGAGCTCCAGGGAGCCCCAGGGAGCCCCAGGGAGCCCCGGGGAGCCCCAGGGAGCTCCAGGGAGCCCCAGGGAGCCCCGGGGAGCCCCAGGGAGCTCCAGGGAGCCCCAGGGAGCTCCAGGGAGCCCCGGGGACTGGGGTCACCCTGAGTCCCCCAGAGCTGCTGGCCCTCCGAGGATGGTGTGGGGGCCAGAGCAGGTCACCAGGCACCCTCAGGGGTCACTTGCCACCATTGCCACCCCCCAGGTTCAGCCACAGCCAGGGTTTCTGCAGGAATATTTCTGGTTTTTCCCTTTTCTCAGAAATTCCTGGACACCCCCTGTGCCACCATCAACAGCTGGGCAGAGCTCAGCTGTCCCTGTCACTGGAGAGGTCACTCCCTCCAGCTCAGCATCCACTCTGAGCACCCCCAACTCTGTTTTGAGCCCCCCCAGCTCTGCTCTGACACCCCAGCCCTGCTCTGAGCACCCCAAACTCTGCTTTGTGCACCCCAACTCTGCTGAGGCCCCCATCCCAGCTCTAACACCTCAGCTCTGCTCTGTGCACCCCAACTGTGCTTTGTGCACCCCAGTTCTGCCCTGCACACCCCAGTTCTGCCCTGCACATCCCAATTCTGCCTTGTACACCCCAGTTCTGCCCTGCACACCCCAGTTCTGCCCTGCACATCCCAATTCTTCCTTGTACATCCCTATTCAACCCTGCACATCCCAACTCTGCCCTGTGTACCCCAGTTCTGCCCTGCAGATCCCAACTCTGCCCTGCACATCCCAATTCTGCCCCGTGCACCCCAGTTCTTCAGGGGCACCCAGGCCCAGGGGACCCCCAAGCACCTCACAAACACTTACTTGAGCTTCAGCTCCCGCGTCTGCTCGTTCTGGGCCTCCTCCAGGTCCTGGCGCACACGGATGTACTCGTCATGCTGGTCCTGGATCTCGGCCTTCACGGCCTGGAGCTTGGCGTAGAGCTGGGAGAGGGGAGCAGCACCTCAGCCCCAGGGTTGGGGGAGCCCCAGGGAGGGACGTCCTCATCCCTGTCCCCACCTGTCATGCTCTCACCTTCTTCAGCTTCTTGGTTTTGATCTCCACCTCCTGCTGCAGGGATGTGTAGGTCTCCCGCAGCTCCATGGTCTCCTCATCCCTCAGCAGCATCTCCTGCTGCATCTCCCGCTCCCGGCGTTTCTGCAGCACAGGGGACACGCTCGGAGCCGGGACGGGGCCGGCCCTGGGACAGCCCTGTCACCACCCCCACCCCGTTACCTGCTCGGCGATTTCCTGCCGCCTCAGCTCCAGCATCTTCTGCTGCTCGTTGGTGTGGTCCACGATGGTCCTGCCCCCGATGAGCAGCTTGCTCTCCATCGCCTGGGGAGCGACAGGGGGGTCAGAGCAGGGGGTCAGAGCAGTGCTCCCCACCCCCACCCGCAGAGTTTGCCCCAGACCAGCCCCACCGGGTGGCCACCCCTGTCCCTGGTCCCTGTCCTCATCCCTGCTCTCAGGGAGGTGGGAGCGTTCAGTGCTCGTGTGCTTTGGTGTCCTGCCGATGGGGAGGGGCTGTGCACGGTTAGATTGGATATTGGGAACAATTCCTGCATGGAAATGGCTGTCCAGCCCCAGCACAGCCGCCCAGGGCAGTGCTGGAGTCCCCATCCCTGGAGGGATTTAAAGCCCCGTGGATGTGGCACCTGGGGACATGGGTCAGTGGTGGCCTTGGCAGTGCTGGGGGATGGTTTTGCTCAGCGATCCCTGAAGGGCTTTTCCCACCTAAACAATTCCACAATTCCACAGACACCCACCAGCCCGGGGCTGGCTCAGCACGATGGGCACAGCAGCAGTGGCTGGGGGGGTGTGGGTGACGTGTCCCCTCCCCGGGGCCACTGGCTCCGAGCCCAGGCTGCTCTGGTCCTGCTTCCTTCCGCACAGCTGGGATTGCAGTGATGTGCAGCAGCTGCGGCCCGGCCTCTGCCCCTCCTTCCCCCGAACACACACGGAAATACACACACAGAGACACAAAAACACACAGAGACACACACACACACAGAGACACAAACACACACACAGAGACACAAAAACACACAGAGACACACACACACACACACACAAATACACACAGAGACACACACACACACAGAGACACACACACACACAGAGACACAAATACATACAGACACACACACACACACACACACACAAATACACACAGAGACACACACACACACAGAGACACACACACACAGACACAAATACACACAGAGACACAAACACACACAGAGACACACACACACACAGAGACACACACACACACAGAGACACAAAAACACACAGACACACACACACACACACACACACAAAAACACACAGAGACACAAACACACAGAGACACACACACACACACACACAAATACACACAGAGACACAAATACACACACACACACAAATACACCAACACACACACAGGCTGTGCACACAGAAATGCACACACACAGAGACACAAATACACACAAGACAAATACACACAAATACACCAACACACACACACAGGCTGTGCATGCACAAATGCACACACAGAGGCACAAATACACACACAAATACACCAATACACACACACACACAGGCTGTGCATGCACAAATACACACAAATACACGCACATAAATACACCAATACGGACACACACAGGCTGTGCACACACAAGTACACGCACACACATAAATACACCAATACACACATGCAGAGGCTGTGCACACAGAAATGCACACACATGCACACGCACACACACACACACACACACACACACACACACACACACACAGGCTGTGCACACAGAACTGCACAAACACACACACACATACACACATGCAGGATGTGTGCACACACAGAAACACACACAGGGAGCACATCCTGTGCCAGGCTGAACATGTTCACCCCCTCACGGCTGCGTGTACAAGCACTGGGTGTCTGCACCTATGTGAGAGGGTGAGCACACCATACATGTGTGTGTGTGCCCATGCAAGGCACGTGTGTACCTGTGCAGGGCCTGCAGCCCTGCTGCCGTGTCAGGGTGTCCGTGGGGCACCAGGGGCAGGGGACAGAGGTACACGCTGTGCCCCCACGGCTGCAGCTCAGGGGTGTCAGCAGGGACAGACCCAGATGTCCCCACCACACCACACTCAGCTTGAAAAATCAATCTCCCAGACACAGAGACAGCTCAACCATCACCTCTGCAATGTCCCCTCTGCCACCAGCATGTGGCCACCATCACCCACTGGTGTCTGCCCTTGGGGTCCCTCTGGCTCCCCAGCTCCAGGGGCCCTACTCCAAACAGGACCTGACCCCCCCCACTGCCATGGCCACGGCCCTGAGGAGCAGGGGGCCACCAGGCCACCCCAAGGGTGGTACCAGCACCGTGGGGGGCACACACAGTGGTCATGGTGCTGCTGTCACATGTCCCTGGACAGGGGTCTCCATGGGAGTGCTGTGCCACCAGCACCCCCCTGGACACAGAGCGGGGGGCTCTGGCAAACCGGTGACCCCTGTCCACACTGACAGCCGCCTGAGGCAAGGCTCTGTTTCCATGATTTTCCCCCATTTTTCCCCTTCTGGCGGCAGGGGGTCCATTGTGGGTTCTGGGGGAACGCAGGCAGCACCCCGGGGACACCCCCACAAGTGTGCCAGCAGCTCCCACCCTTCCCACCCCGTGAGAGCCCTGGAGTGCTCAGTGCTACGGCAATACAGCCCCCCATGGGTGCCCCATGCAGCCCCCCCTGACCCCGGGGGTTCCTCCTTCCTCCCCTCAGATGGGTGGCCCAGGCTGGGTGTTCTGCTGAGGGCTGAGACCCTCAAGGGCAACCCCCCCACCCAATCTTGTGCCATACCCTGCCAGGGCTGGGGGCACTGGGGTGCCATGGACCCCTCACCCCTTCTCTTCCAAACCCAGTTCTTGGTCCCAGTTGCTCCCTGTGATGCTGAGTGTCCCCTGGGGACCCTGCTGGGGTGCAGGGAGGGGACCAGGGGGTGCAGGGACAGTGCCATCCCTTGGCACAAAGCTCTCCCCTGGAGACACCCTCCCAACTGGATTAAGGGCTTCTCAGTGCCACTGTTTTCTCCCTGCCAGGGCATTTATTCCCTCTAATGAAGACACTCCCAATCTCCTACGCCCTAAGCCTCTCCCAGGAGCTCATTTCCGGCACCCAAAGAACTTCCCAGCACTTTCCCTCCCGCTGACCTCGGCCTCAGTCCCCAGCACAGCCATTGGGAGCACCCACACCCCGTGCTCAACTCCCCTGCGGCACAACCCCTCCGCCTGGGCACCCATCTGGGCACCAGGGAGCACATCTGGGCACTCAGGAGCATATCTGGGTGCCCAAGTGCCTATCTGGGCACCAAGGAGCACATCTGGGCACTCAGGAGCATATCTGGGTGCCCAAGTGCACATCTGCCGGGGCAGGCTAACCCCACCTCTCTGAGCTCAATGTCCCACATGTCCCAGCTGGGAGGCAGAGGCAGAGCCCCCACCCACGGGTGTGACAGCCAGATGGGTGCAGTGTGTCACCCGTGGGTGTGTGGGCCGCCCCGCGTCCCCCTATCACCTTGGCTGCCTTTGCCACAGGCACTGTGGAGCCAGTGGCTCCTTGCCTGGCCCCACTGTATGGCAAAGCTGCCCATGAGCATCCTGAGGCCACCCAGTGTCCCCTGCAATGTCCCCCGGGCAGTGCCCGCTGGGGTGAGCGTCACAGCAGGCTGTGCCCCACTGTCACTGGCACAGGGTAGATTTTTGCTGCCTGAGGTGACACCTCTCTGCTGTGACCATACTGTACCCCCAGAGACAGAGGGTCCCTTTGTGCAGAGTGGCCCCGAAGGCCACTGAAAGGGACATGGTGTCATCTCGCCGCGGGCCCTGCCTTGTTACTCAGCAGTTCCAGGACACACGGTGGCCCTGAGCCAGCCCCGCTGTGCCAGACAGGGAGACTGTGCTGGACAGCTGCCAGCCCAACCTGCACCCCACAGCCTGCACCCCACAGCCTGCACCCCACAGCCTGCACCCCACCGCCATGGGGGATGGCTGCAGGGACCCCTGTGCAGGCATCCTGCTCTGCCAGGACACCCATCACGGGACACTCCTCACGGGACACCCGCTGTGCCAGCCAGCAGCCCACAGCTCTGCCCCAGTGGCACGTCCCAGTGGGATCCCACGGTCTCTGTGCAGGCACCCAGGCGTGGCCCCGCATCCCTGGGCATGCTGACACATCCCTGGGCACGGCCATGTGCCCCTGGGGCTGCAACAAACACGACCCTGGCCATGGAGGAGGGTGAGGACCCCTGCTCAGCCCTGGCATCCCAGGCACGTCCCCCCAGCGGGGTCCCTGCTTGGGCTCCAGCCCAGTCACCACATCCAGGCCAGCGCAGTGCCGGAGGGGCTGTGCCAAGCGTGAGGTGGAGGGTCAGGGTGCTGGGGTCCCTCCCCACTCTGGGACCCTGGTCCCAGCCCCACGGCCACCACGGGCAGGTGGGAGGGGTCAGGACTCCCCAGCTCAGTGGGGACAGGAGCAGGGCTGGGGCAGGGGTGGGGTGCAGCCCTGGCCCCTGGTACAGCTGGAGGTGCCACGGCCCTTCTCACCCTCAGCCCCACATCCCTGAGCCCCCAGCAGTGCCTCCCCACCAGTCTGGCTCGGGGGGCCAGGAAGGCTTTGGGGTGGTGAGGGGCATGGGGGTCCCTGCAGAGCTGCCAGGCCCTGCCATGGGCTCACAGCCCTGCCTGTCCCCACAGAGCCCAGCAGCAGCCAGGGGTTGGACAGAACGGGGGCAGGTGGGGGCAGGTGCACCGTGTGCCCAGCCCCAGCCCTGGGCTCGTGCCCGAGGCCACCAGGGACGAATCTGCAGCATCACTCCCGTCACTCCCCCTTCCCACACAAGCTGCTTTGTTGTGCCGAGGGGGACAACAGCTGAGCACAGCAAACTCATGCCACCACTGACCCACTCCACCGTGGCACTTTCCTCCCGCCCCCCGCAGCTCCCACACAGGGTCCCCACACAGGTCTGTGCCTGAGGGCCTCCCCAGCCCAGCCCAGCCCCACACCGGAGCCTGGGGCTGCCCTTGGGGACCCAGCCCGGACACGCTGCTTGGGAGTGCCCTTGCCTGTGCCCCCCAGTGGGCACCTCCCCTGGGCTCCCTGCTTGGGATCCATTCCCATACCACGTGAGGGGCTGGGGGCACAGCAGGTCTTCCCGCGGCCTCGCCCGTGACCGTGTGTGACAACACAAACCTTGTACTTGATGGCCAGCAGCTCTGTGGCCTCCTGCTCCTTCCGCAGGTCCTCTATCATCTTCTCCTTCTCCTGGAGCAGCTTCTGCTTCTCCTCGCTCACCAGGCTGTGGTCATCCTGGATAGCAGCTTTCTCCTCTTCCAGCCTCTCCTTCTGCTCCTTCAAGTAATTCTCCATGTTCTTCTCCAGGCCATCCTCATTCTCGTCCTCCCCTTCATTGTCCACGGCGCCCTCTCCATCCATTGCTTTCTTCCTTCGGCTGCTCCTTCTCCTCTTCTTCCCCAGCATCCCACGTTTCTCCAGCTGGGCTTTCAGCCGGACAATCTCCTCCTGGAACTCCCGCAGCAAGGTGTCCTTGGGGTCCTCGTTCACCCGGGGCTTGTTCTTGATGTTCTTGGCCCTGTTGGCGAACCTGAGGGTGGAGAGGCTCTCGTCGTAGCTGTGGGAGGCCGGACCCAAGGTGGCCACCATGATTGTCTTGGCGTTGCCCCCCAGGGAGTCCTGCAGCAGGCGCGTGAGCTTGGAGTCCCGGTAGGGGATGTGCGTGCTCCGGCCATCCACCAGCGCTGAGATGACGTTGCCCAGGGCTGAGAGGGAGAGGTTGATCTTGGAGGCTTCCTTGGGGCGCTCTCCATGGGCCCCCATTTTGTTCTGGCGCTCGCTGCCGGCCAGGTCCACGAGGTTGAGCTTGCCCACGCGGATGTGCTCCTCGCCGTCCGGCCCCGTCTCGCTGCACTCGATGGTGATGAGGAAGATGGCGTGGGAGCGCGAGCTGTGCTCGTTCATGTTGGTGCTGCCCACCGAGCGTGTCTGGCTGCCCAGGTTCATCACGTGCTCGATCTCCTTGACATTCTTGGTCACAAAGGACGAGAGGTCCTTGATGTACACCCCGGTCTCAGGGTTCTCCTTCAGCTCCAACTTCTTGCTCTGGTCCTTGGCGAGAAGGTCCCTGATCTCCTCCTGGTAGATCTCCAGGTACGAGGCCCTCACCAGGTACTGCTGGTTCTGCGAGCGGGAGATGTGGGTGAAGATGTGCTCGAAGGCGCTGGGGATGATGCCGCGCTTCTCCGGCTCCGCCCAGGCGCCCTGCATGGTGTAGGTCTTGCCGGTGCCGGTCTGGCCATAGGCGAAGACGGTGCCATTGAAGCCCTGCAGCACCGAGTCGATGAGCGGCCGCACCGTCTCATCGTAGAGGTCGGCCTGCTTGGAGCTGGCGTCGTACACGGCGTCAAAGGTGAAGGTCTTGGGCAGCTCCCCGGGGGCGGCGCGGGGGTTGCGGATGCTCACCTGGCCCAGCTTCACGTCCAGCTCCAGGACGCGCTCGTATCCCGCCGCCTCCTCCCGCCGGCTCATGGGCCGGCACCGGGCCACCACCCGGAGCGCCTCGCAGCCGCTGCGGGGCTTACCGGCCATGGCGGCGGCGGGCGGGGCCGGCAGCGCAGCGGGGCTGGGGGGCTCAGCCGCGCCGCCCCCGCGGCATCCCCGGGGCCGAGGCCGGGGCCGGGGCCGGGGCCGGCGCCGGGGCGGAGCGGGCGGGGCCGGGGCGGGGGGCGCGGGCGGCCGGGGCGCGGCGGGGCGGCCCCGCCGGGCGCTCGCTCATGGCAGCGCGGCCGCTGCGCCCCGCCCGGTGCGGGGATGGGGCGGGCGGGGCGGGCCGGGGCGGGGCGCGGCCGCGCCGCGATTGGTGCGCGCTCCCGCACGCACCCGCGCCCCCGAGCGCGCTCCCGCACCCCCGCACCCGCGGCCGGGAGCGCCGCCGGCCCCCCGGGCACGCCGGGAGCTGTAGTGCGGCCTTTGTGCTGCGGCCGGGACTGGGATGCGGGATGCGGGACTGGGGGGCAGGACTGGGGTGTGGGATGAAGGATGCGGCACGGAGATGCAGGATGCAGTGTGCAGGATGTGGGATGCAGGATGCAGGACTGGGATACTGCATCGGAATGCATGTGGGATTGGGATGTGGGATGAAGGATGCAGCATTGGAATGCGGGATTAGGATGTAGAATGAAGGATACAGGTCTGCGATGCAGGGCTGGGATGCAGAATACAGAATGCAGGCTTGGGGTGTGGGATAACAAATGCAGGACTGGGATGCAGGATGAAGGATTGGAATGTAGGGCTGGGATGCTGCACTGGAATGCAGGACTGGAATGCAGGGCTGGAATATGGGATGCTGGGTGCAGGACTGAGATGCAGGGCTAGGATGCTGCACTGGAATGCAGGAGTGGAATGCAGTATGAAGGATTGAAGATAAAGGACTGAGGATGAAGGATGCTGGTCTGGGTTGTGGGTTGCAGGATGCAGGATGCAGGATTTGTACATGTGATGGAGAGTACTTTTGTGGGATGCAGGATTCAGGGTGCAGGGTCCATGATGGGGGATCAGAGATGTGGGATCGGGATGCAGGAGAGAGGCAGGAGAGGCAGGAGAAACAGGGGATATCCAGTCCCAGCACTCTGGCAGGGACAGAGCCCTTTCCTTGGACCTGGCAGCCAGCACAGGGATGAACCCCCATCCGATCCCATCCCATCCCGTCCCATCCCGTCCCATCCCATCCCCGTGGGGTTGGCGCAGGGTCACCCTGTGGTGTTTGGGGGTCCCTGGGCTGCTCCAGGCTCTGTGTCCCCTCACAGCCAGGCATGGCTGGTGCATCCCAATGTTCCAGTGGGAATAATCCCGGTGCCTTATGGACTGCAGGGGGAGATTAAACATTCTTGTGGTTAATCAAGTCTGAGCAGCCACCCGTTCCTTCTCCGGAACCAGAGATTATCTCATAATTAATTAATTAGGGTATTTGCTGCCATACACAGGCCTGCCTGGTGCCATCCGAGTCCTCTGGCTCCAGAAGGAGTTTCCAGGTGGGGACAGTTCCCTTCCCAAGGGCACAGCCCCAGTGATGGAGGGGGACCAGGGGACAAAGGAGGTCATGAGGGAGGAAAGTGGGAGGGACATGCAGCAGGGATGGAGGGGAGATGGAATTGGGATAGGGGAACAATAGAGGGGACATGTGGAGGATGGAGAAGATGATGGGGAGGGTGGAGGGGGGTGGAGGAGGGATGGAGGGGATTGGAAGCTTCAGGGGAGGCTTCAGCATGATACAGGTGGGGTGGGAGGAGGGATGCAGCAGTGATGGAGGGGGGTGGAATGGGGAGGACAGGGATGATGCAGAGGGATGGAGGCAGGATGGAGGTGATGGGCAGGGTGACAAATGGAGGGGCAATAGAGGAGGATGGAGGGGACAATGGGGGAGTAGAGACGAGGGGGGTGGAGGGATGGAGGGACAATGGAGGGGATGCAGGGTGTTATGGAGAGGGATGAAGGGAGTGATGGGGAGATGGAGGTAGAGAATGGAGGGACAACAGGGGCTATGGAGGGGGTCACTGCTGGGGTCACCTTCCCTTGCCTGCCCTTTCCCAGGGAAGGATCCATCCACAGGGTTCTGCAGTTGGCCCCTGTCAGCGGCACAGCCATTGGGTGGAGACAATGCCTTTGCTTTGTCTAAACCAGGGTCATAACAGGAGCACTCCCTGGGTGCCAAAATCCTCTTACCTTCAGTCACCAGGAAATCATGCTGGAGCTCACAAACATCCTCTGGGCAGAGTCCTGCACGTGCTGCTGGGACCACAGGAGGCACCACTGTCCCCAGGGAGGACCTCATCCCTCTGTGGATGCTGCTGTGGGGAGAGATGGAAGCACACAGGTTGGGAACAGGGAAATGAGTCTCTTTGCTGGCAGTGTTGTGTTGACATTCCTTAGGCTCTCTCTTGGTGTTTGGCCAACTGGTAGTGGTGTTGGCTGGAGCAGCCCTGGAGAAAAGCCTGTCTTCCCTGGTGGGAAAAGGACACATTCCATTGTGATGTTCCCAGCTCAAGCTGCAGCTCCCAGGGTGGATCTTCTGGTTTTCCCCCACTGATGGCCCTTCGCCCTCTCACTCTCTTGGCTTCTATAGGGGGGAAGGGATGCTGAGGGTCCAGCAGTCATTTGGCTGTTTTCCCTCAAAACCAGCTTGCAAGCATTCTGAGAGATCCACTGAATTTATTTCCCATTTCCCTCCTCTGCGGCAGTTCTGTGGTTCAGCTCATCCATGTCCCCAGCTGTTTGTGGCACTCCTCATCCTCCCCAGGCTCCTGGCTTCCCTCCTGCCGTCCCCATCTCCATGTGCCAGATTAGTGGCGGGGGAGCTTGGGAAGCAGCAGGGCCTCAGGCTCCAGCCACCCTTTTGGGCCGAGATCAGAGGTTTTGTGGTTTTTCGGATTGTGAACTGAGCAGGGACTGCCCAGGCACAGCACAGGAGGGCTGGGAAAGGGGAGCTCCCACAGCCACATGGGAAGGCAGGAGGGGAATCGCTCCAGTGCAAGATTTACCCCATATCCAAAGTGGGGGAGCTGGAGGGGCCAGCACAGCTCGCACTAAGCCTGGATTTAGGATGGATCAGTTTGCCGGCAGCTGACTCCTCTATAATTAGACGGCAGCAGTGGAACGGGAGCCAGCTTGGGGCACGGAGCTCCAACATCTCCCCATGCACAGGCATGGCATTCCACATGACCCCCGGATCATAAAACAGCTGGGGGAGGGATGAGCTGTGTCTCCTGACCAACGGGGACATGAGCAATGAAAGCTGCTGCAAAGTGCTGTCACTTCTGCAGGCCCTCAGGCTGCCCCCAAGAAGAAGATGCGGCCCCAGAGGATGAATCCTGTTGGGATGCCGGCTGGATGGCTTTGCAGCATCTTGTCCCACCTCACTGCTCACCAGCCACACTACGGGGGCTGGAAGGGGCTGCAGCCCTGCCTGGCTTTGGGAGCTGCAGGCTGGGAGCCCACACATGCCCAGTGCCTCTCACCCCGAGCCGCATCGCGGCTCCTGTGTGACCTGGGGAACTCCATGTCCACTGGCTGAGGTCCCGCAGCTCCGGGCTGTGCCCCACCGTTCCTCTTCCCACCCCTGCCATCATCTCATGGGAGCTGAGGGGGGGGAAGGGACGGGTGGCAATCGTGTGGGAGGCTCCAGGCTTTTATCTGGGATCGTGGTTTCCAACAGATGTGGAGTGAGCAATGTCTGTAAGGCAGCAGCTCAGCATCGCTGCTCCGAGATTAAAGGATTTAATAATCTGCTGGCAAGATGTAATTGAAAAAGGCAGAGCTCTGGCTGTGCAGTGCTCAACTGATGCACCAGGGCATTCCCACACTCCCGAGATCCCTCGGAACCTTCCGGCAAGCACAGTAAATCCCCAGTGTGGGGGGGCAGGCCCTGTTCCCCACGGATCCAGGGACTAACACTTCATCTTCCTTCGTAGGTAACTATTGATTTATCAGTAACGAGCTGCCAGGGAGCTTTTCACTCAGTACCTCGAGCTTCTCCAGAAAGAATAAGGAATTGAAAGTGGCACTGCCTCCGTGCAGGGTGTGTGTGGATGTGGCCCATGGGGACAGGGTTAGTGGTGGCCTTGGCAGTGCTGGGGGAACTGTTGGATTCGATGGTCTCAGAGGGCTTTTCCAACATCACTGATTCTGTGATTCCGTGATTCCAGTTATGTGGTGAGCCTCCGGGTGCTGGGGGGAGCAGAGCTGCCCTTGCTGGAGGTCAAGGCCTCATTGAGCAGCAGTGGGGATCCATCAGTCACCGCTCCTCGGTCCCTTGTTCCATCCCTGCTCCACTCTCTGACTCCCAACTGCAGGAAACAAGGCCGTGACTGTGCAAAGCACTGACGACAATGCTGGGCTTCTTCCCCAACTCGGCAGCACGGGGTCAGGACCCAGCACAAGCAAGTGATGCCACGGCCACCAGGGGGATTTTTGGCTGCAGACACAGGGGCTGAAGCTCTTGGAGGGGGCAGGCTGTCCTGGACAGGTAGAGGCACAGGAAGACCGAGACCCTTAGGCACTACAGCAGGCAAGGAGTGCTTGCGAGCTCACAGCCGAGGTGTGCCCTGGACAGGGAGCTCCTGGATGCATCCAGGCACAGTGGCAGAGCCCAGCTGAGTGCCCTGTGCTGGCACTGCTGTGCCCAGGCCTAGCCGGGGTGACTGTGCAGAAATCAGAGACGTGCCTGGCGCACAGAGCTGCTGCCAAAGGCACTGGGCTCCGTGTGCCCTTTGCGTCCTCCCTGTCACCTGGAAGTGCTGACTGAGTCCTTCTCCTCCCAACGGGCTGGCTGGAACAGAAACCAGGGGAAAGGCCCCATTTCAGAACGTGGAGCTGCCTTTCTTGTTCCTCTCATGCTCTCTCTGTCCACCTGCCTGGGAGATGGGTGGGAGAAGGAGGTGAGATCCAAGGTGATGAGAGCCTGACTCTGCTAGCAGCAGCGGTAGGAGCTGCTCCAAACACCATCCTGTCCTGCCACTGCCCAAACGGTCTTAGCAGGAGCTGCTCGGTGTGGTGTGGCTGTGTGGGTCAGCTGGAGGCAGGAGGGTGGCTGGAGGCCTGGTGAGACCCAACACCATATTTGCAAAGAGAAAATCTGTGTGGGGGACCCTTCTTGCTTCGCTGTCACTTTCTCTGCTCAGGAATCCAACTTTCTGGCAAAGCTCCTTTTTTACATTGGGCTTTCCTGGGGTATCTAAAAAAATTCACCAGAGCTGGGGGAGCTCAGCCTGCAGAAAAGTAGGATCTGGGGGGACTTGCTCACTGTCCACAGCTCCTGAGGGAACTGTGGACAGTGAGGGGAGGGGACAGCTGGGGGGGTCAGGCTCTACTCCCAGGGAACAGGGACAGGACAAGGGGAAATGGCCTCAAGCTGGGCCAGGGCAGGGTCAGGTTGGACATGAGGAGGAATTTCTCCATGGAAAGGGTGCTCAGGCCTTGGCAGGGCTGCCCAGGGAGGTTTGGAGACCCCATCCCTGGAGATGTCCAAGAAAGGCCTGGAGGTGCCACTCAGTGCTCTGGGCTGGGGACAAGGTGGGGATTGGGCACAGCTTGGACCCAACAATCCTGGTGGTCTCTTCCAACCCGAAGGATTTTGTGATTCTGTGTATTTATTTGAGTTCTCCTGCCGTAATGATGACATCAGCAAAAAAAAAAAAAAAAAGGCCAGAGGGGTGGCTGGAGTTCAGAGCTCCTGCTCTGCTGTCTGGGGCGTCTGGGGTGCCTGGAGCACAGAACACGCTGTGGACACCCCTGCTAAGAGGACAACGTTGTGTAGCAGCAGGTGGAGCAACTTCAACAGCTTTTCTGTTCCTCCTCAGACAATGCCCTGAGCATCTGGGGCTGTTTAACAGCTCCCTTAGGGCTCTCATCCTTACACAAGTTTGGGTTCCAGACACTCCCAAAGTGGTGGGAGCTGATGTGTCCACGGGCTGGGAGGGTCTGTGCTCCACGGGAGCTCATCCTGCAAGGTGAGCAGCCAGGAATGGCAGTCCCAGAACCTCCTCGGATGGCCTGGCCTGTGCCCATGCCCAGCAGCAGAGCCCCCAGCCCTGCCTTGGCTGGGGGAGGAGCTGGAGAACACAGAGCAGTTTGTTCCCAGTGGCTCCGGGATGACAAAGGCTCTTCCATCCCTGCAGCACCAGGGGCTGCGCCCTGCTCTGTGAGGCTGTGAGTGAGTAACCACCAAGCCCAGTGTGTCACTGCTCTGCTCAGCCAATCTCCCCCAGCCCAGCTCCTGTTGCACAACTGGTTGGTGATTCACAGTTCCCATCCCACGTCCCACAGGAGAGCCTGAGGGCACCGCATCTCCAGTGTGGTGTTGCAATTCCAGCTGCTCAGCTGTCCCTGCAAAGTCCAGGAAGAGGCTGCCAGGGCCTGTTGGCTCTCCCTTTGTACCTCATTCCTCCTAATTTGGTAATTTCTCCTTGTCACAGAACAGAGTCCTCTGGGGATCAGGACAGAAGATCCTGGGAAGGGAGTGATGGGGATAGCTGTGAGAGCTGTTTCACCTCTGGGACATCCCCACATCTACCAGTCCTGCAGCAGTGGTCTCACTGAGCCACCAAGACCAAAGGTGTCTTTGTCCTTGGTCAGGCATCTCCTGGGGATTGCTCCCCTCATGGGATAACATTTAACAATTTAACACAAGGGCCAGCCCTACACGACAGACAGAAAACACTTTGTCTTGCTTGCAGAGGGATATGTGAGATTCTCAGGAGGAATTTCTTCCTGGCAAGGGTGGTCAGGCATTGGAAGGGACTGCCCAGGGAGGTTTGGAGATGTCCAGGGAAGGACTGGACATGGCACTCCTGCCCTGGGCTGGGGACAAGGTGAGGATTGGGTACAGGCTGGATTCAATGGTCTGGGAGGGCTTTTCCAACCTCAGGGATTCTGGGATTATGTGTAATACCACTTCCTCTCCAGGATCCTAAAGATAACCTTCCTTGAAGTGTTGAAGTCTGAACAAGCTCTGAAGGACAAAAGTTTCTTGTAAATATGGGTGCAAACATCCAGTGCTGACAAACCTTCCAGGAGTGCCTGGGAGCCACCGTCCCATGGGTCCTCAGCCAAGACTGGTGGCAGTGCCTGTGCCACGGAGCTCTCCATGGACACTGGTGCTTTCCCCTTCTATCAGCTCAGTCACAGAGGAAGTGTTTGTGCAGCGCCCTTACACTGCTCTAGCAAAGTGCTAAAAATAAACCTGCACTGTGAGGCCGCAAACTGCTGCGTGTGCTGTGTCAGCTCCAGAGCGCAGCCACTGCTGGGCTCAGAGTGCTGGGGACAGAGGCTGGGACCCCACTGCCCGTGGGGGCAGCTGCCTGCACAGCCAGGAGGGCTGGGAAACCAAACCACCAAACACACCCAGCTCTAGTCAGGGCTGTGCCTTGGGAGGGAAACGACTTGTAGGAAACCTTTTCACAGAATCCCTGAGGCTGGAAAAGCCCTCCCAGACCATGGAATCCAAGCTGTGCCCAATGCCCACCTTGTCCCCAGCCCAGAGCACTCAGTGCCACATCCAGGCCTTCCTTGGATACCTCCAGGGATGGACACTTCAAACCTCCCTGGGCAGCCCTGCCAAGGCCTGAGCACCCTTTCCATGGAGAAATTCCTCCTCATGTCCAACCTGACCCTGCCCTGGCCCAGCCTGAGGCCATTTCCCCTTGTCCTGTCCCTGTTCCCTGCGAGCAGAGCCTGACCCCCCTGGCTGTCCCCTCCTGTCAGGAGTTGTGCAGAGCCACAAGGTCCCCCCAGAGCCTCCTTTTCTCCAGGCTGAGCCCTTTCCCAGCTCCCTCAGCCGCTCCTGGGGCTCAGTCCCTTCCCAGCTCCGTTCCCTGCCCTGGACACCTCCAGCCCCTCCAGGTCTCTCTTGTCAGGAGGGGCCCAGAGCTGTCCCCAGCACTGGAGGTGCCCCAGCAGTGCCAGCACAGGGGACAGGCACTGCCCTGGCCCTGCTGCCACCCCAGAGCTGGCACAGCCCAGGGGTCATTGGCCTCTTGCCCCCCTGGGCACACCTGAGCTTGTGTCCAGCCACTGTCACCAGCACCCCCAGGGCCTTTTTCAGTCTTCAGCCCCTCTGTCCCCAGATGAGTTAACTCATCCTGCAAACAGTGGGAGATTACTGATGGCAGGATACTTAATTATGACAGCAAATTACAGTTGGCAATGTGCTGGACCATACCACAGGACAGCTCCGGATCCAATGTGAGAGGAATGGCAGGCTCTGTGCAAACCCTGTTATAGGGCATTTCAAGTGGCTTCAGTGGTGACTCTGTGGCTTGGCTCTTGCAAGAAGGTTTGTTCTCCTGTCTGGGAAGGGCAGGAGCTGTGAGTGAATTCCCCATGTTCAGGTTGCCACAGGGTCCATTACAAACACAGTAGGTACAGGAGGTCCTTGGGCTCCTCATGCTGTAACAGCACCTGAGCCACCCCCTCCAGCTTATCCTGGGAATGCTGGCGGAGGAGAGGCTGGACACAACCTGGCTGTGAGTGCTGGCACTTGGAAACCCCCCAGTCCTGGGCTGATCCCCCAGTGTGGGCAGCAGGAAAGGGTGGATGCTCCCCCTGTGCCCCTGTGCTCAGGTGAGAGCTCACCTGCAGAGCTGCCCCAGTCCTGGGGACACAGCACAAGGAGCTGGAGCTGCTGCAGAGAGTCCAGAGGAGGCCCCGGAGCTGCTCCAGGGCTGGAGCCCCTGTGCTCTGCAGCCAGGCTGGGAGAGCTGGGGGTGTTCACCTGGAGAAGGATCCAGGGAGAGCTCAGAGCCCTTCCAGAGCCTAAAGGGCTCCAGGAGAGAGAGACTAGGAACAAGGGATGGAGGGACAGGACAATGGGGAATGGCTTTCCATGCCAGAGGGCAGGGTTAGATGGCATATCGGGAAGGAATTGTTCCTGGGAGGGTGTGCAGGCCCTGGCACAGGTGCTCAGAGCAGCTGTGGCTGCCCCTGGATCCCTGGCAGTGTCCCAGGCCAGGCTGGATGGTGCTTGGAGCAGCCTGGGACAGTGGAAGGTGTTCCTACCTATGGCAGGAGGTGGAATGAGAAGGGTTTTGAGTTCCCTTCTCTCCCAAACCACTCCATGACTCCGGCAGTCCCTGGCTCCCCGCGCCGCTCCGGCCGAGATTCCCCTCACGTCTCGTTGCCCCCTCACGCCTCCTCCGCCAGGGGGCGCCTCTTGCCCCGCCCGCCCGCGCTCCCGCTCTGCCCTCCCCTCAATGACGTCACTCCCCCGAGGGAGGAGGCGACCGCAGCCAATGGGAGCGCGGCGAGCGCGGCGGGGGCGGGGCTTTCTCCGGCGCAAGGGCGGCGCCGACACACCCTGTTCGCGCGGTGACGTCATGACGCAGGGGTGCTGCGGACCCGCGGGGAGGGAGCTCACGTGCGCGGGCAGAGGGAGGAATGCCCGAGGATTCTTCCCAATATCCCATCCAGCCCTGCCCTCTGGCACTGGGAAGCCATCACTCCTTGTCCTGTCACTCCAGGCCCTTGTCCCAAGTCCATCTCCAGCTCTCCTGGAGCCTCTTTAGGCTCTGGAAGGGCTCTCAGGTCTGCCTGGAGCCTTCCGTTCCCCAGGTGAACACCGCCAGCTCTCCCAGCCTGGCTCCAGGGCAGAGGGGTTCCAGCCCTCGGAGTACCTCCCTGGTCTCCTCTGGCCTGGCTCCAGCAGCTCCACATCCTTGTGCTGTTGGCCCCGGGGCTGGGGCAGCTCTGCAGGTGGGGTCTCACCTGAGCACAGGGGGAGCATCACCCCGTCCCCTGCTCCCCATGCTGGGGAATCAACCCAGCACACCGGGGGTTTCAGGGCCGGGGCATGTCCAGCGTCTCACCCACCAACACCCCAGGTCCTCCCCAGAGCTGCTCTCCCTCTGCTCGTGCCCAGCCTGGATCGATCAGGGCTTTATGTTCCGACCCAAGCGCAGCACCAGCACTTGGTCCCATCAAACTCCACGGGATTTCCATGGAGCCGCTCCTGGAGCTCGTCCATCCCCGGCCGGCCGGCCGCAGCTCCGGGCCGTGAACAAAAGCAAAAACCCCACAAAATACACCAACTCCGGGGCCGCGCGGTGACGTCACCCGCACCGCCCCCCGCGCGGTGACGTCACAGCGGCGTGCGCGCGCGCCCCCGCCGGGCCTGCGCGGTGCGCGAGGGGGGGAGGCGGCGCGCGCAGCCTCGGCAGCGCCTCTGAGGAGTCGCGGCGAGCCCGGGGGGAGAACCGGGAAGGGCCGCGGCCCATCGAGCCGAGCGGAGCCGGGCGAGCCGCGGGGTTATGAGGGCGGGCGCCGCCGCCTCCCCGTGAGGAGCCGCGGGCGCGGGGAGCGCGCGAGGCCGCCCCGCCACAGGAAGCCATTTTGTGGGCCCCCTCCTCCTCCTCGCCCTCGTCCTCTTCCTCCTCCTCCTCGTCCTCCGCCGTCGCCGCCGCCCTCGGGAGCGGCCGGGCCCGGTGAAGGAGGCGGCGAGGAGGGGCGGCGGCGGCCGCCGCGCCCTCCCCCATGGCGAAGAAAACCTACGACCTGCTCTTCAAGCTGCTGCTCATCGGGGACTCGGGGGTCGGCAAGACCTGCGTCCTCTTCCGCTTCTCCGACGATGCCTTCAACACCACCTTTATCTCCACCATCGGTCAGTGCTTTTCTGCCCAGGGGGCTGCGCAGCTCTCGGTTCCCATCGGCGTGTCCCCCAGCATCGTTCCTGTGTCACCCCCGGGAGCCCCCTGTGCCCCCCCAGCCCCGTTATTGTGTGACCCCCCAGGGACCTCGTGCGTTCCAGCCGCACAGGGACCCCGTGTGTCACCCATCAGGAGCCCCCTGTGACCCCCCCCCCCCCCCGGGACCCCCTTGTGTGTTCCCCCAGCCCCGTTTCCGTGTCACCGCTGGGACCCCCTGTGTCACCCCCGAGCCCCACTCCTGTATCCCCCCCGGGACGCCCTGTGTCACTCCCCCCGCCCCGTTCCTGTGTCACCCCTCAGGACCCTCTCGTGTCCCCCCCAAGCGCTCCCCCATCCCCGTCCCGTGCCCTCGGCCTGGACGCGGAGCCCCGGCAGGGCCGCCCCGGTCCCGCCCGACGCCGCCTCGCCCCCGCTGCAGGGCAGGGTGGCTTTGGCTCGTCTCTCCCCCGGCTCCCTCCGTGCTGGGTGACCCTGAGCGACCCTCGCTGTCCCCCCCGCGGGGACTGCGCTGGCAGCTCGTCCCCCACGCCCTGTGCCAGCCGCCAGAGCCCACCTGGCCCCTTCCATCAGCGTTAATCCCTGTCCCTGCGGGCAGCGGGGCGGTGGGGTCCCCATCCTCGTGTTCGCACTGCTTATTGATGTGGCTCTGAAACGATCGCGTTCATGGGTGGGGTCTGTTTTCTCGCCCAACAAAGCTGTCCTTCCCCCCTTGGCCGGGCTCCTGGCAAAGCTGACTCCAGCCCTTCCTTGCTGAGCAGCTCCTGACCGAGGTAGAGCTGCTCTGACATCATGAGGGATGTGTCTTTCCCTTTTCCATGCAATCTGTGCCATGGGACAGGCCTGGTACCCAATATCCTTCCATCCCAGGTGTATCACAGCATTTTGTTTGCCTTCTCCTGAACATCTTGTTTTGCAGATGAAGAGTTCAGGTCAGCAGCTTCTCACCTTCTTGGTGACTGGGTCTGGAAATTTAGGATAATTCCTGTCTCAGCTTTCTCCCAGTACCCACTGGTGTAACACGTGCAGATACCCACACTTGGATAAAAAAGAAAATTATTTTGAGGAGTTTGAACTGGGTCTGACTTTTGTGTTTGCTATAAATCCCTTAAATCACTGGTAATGCAGCTGTTCACTGAGGGGAAGGAACGTGGAGTGTCAGTGTAAATCGTAATGCTGGGTGTAAGTTCAACCCTTTGCACTTCCTCATGCATGTTGAAATGTCACCCAAAAATTGCACTCAGGACTATAACACATAAAAACATTCTCTTGAGCAAGGCTTGGGAAATTTAAAGTGGAAAAAAGTGTCTTTGTGACAACTAAGTGTCAAGAAAGTTATTGCTTAAAAGCTCTTAGGGCCTCAACTCAGGGTTTTGCTGAATTTTTGGGGGGACTGGGTGACAGTTGTTAATGTTGTCCTTTCCCATGGCATATCCTGGGAGGCTGGATGGCTTTGCTGCTGTGGCCAGGGTGTATTTTGGCACTGCTTGGCAGATCCTCGCTGCGATCACATGGCATTCCTTGCCTTTGGAGTTCATTGGGAAGGTTTATTTCAATTCCCAAAGTTAAAAATAGTCAACATCATAGTTAAGAAGTCAGCAGGCATATACTGGCTGCTGCTCCAGACAACTTGTGCTTTTAATAATTAGTAATTTAGTAATTAGTATTAGTTTTTGGGTTAACTCTGCAGTTTTGGGGCCTTCAAGAAGCATATCACTGAGTTTAGTAGGAAGTGTGCACGTGCAGATTTTGGAAGTGTTTCCCACCAGTTTGACCAGTGGCTGTTTATTTCTGGAGGGCATAATCTGGAAGGCAGAGGTGTTTTATTCCCTGAATTCTGAATTGAACATCTGGTCATGGTACCTGGGAACACCCTTTGGTTACTTTTTGGTGTGTCAGGCTTGTGTCTTCACAGTGGAATTTGGCAGGTTCTGGGGTAGAAATAGATCTTCTGTGTGGTGTTTAACTGCCCAAAGATGCCTTAAAATATTTTGTGTCCATAGTTCTTCTGTAAGTCAATGTGGAAACCTGGAGGGAAGTGTCCCGTACAGGTGGTGTCAGTTGAAAGGGAGACTCTCCATTAGCACCTTGGGAAAAACAGCCCATCCACGAGGGGAGAATTCAAATACCTGAGTTATCCAAGTCCACTCAGTTGTCTCTGCATTATTCCCAAGCGATGCAGCAATCTGGCTGAAAATGTGATTTCAAATTCCCACTGGTAACTGCATTCTCACACTTCTCCAGGTTTGCCTGGCAGCAGCAGTGGTGCAGCAGTGGCAATCCAGGAGCTGGAAGGGGGCTTCCCCTGGCAGTCCCTGCTCTGGGAGATCCCAGCACAGCAGCTCGGGCTGGTTTTGCAGCTGGAAGAGCAGATTTTCAGGGAAAACCTCCAATGGAGTCTTTGACCTGTAGCAACAAGGAAATGTGGTTTCCAAAGCCCTTGTGTACACAGTGGGTGACGGGAGGTGACTGGATCCTTGGCTGAGCTCTCCTGTGTTTAGATAACCCAAGCGGCTCTGATCCCTGACTGGGTTTGTTCAGAGCTCCACCAACAGCCTGGGATAGCCCAGCACGTAAAACCTACTGGAGTGTTTGGGGTGCCTGTGGGGACTGCTTCATGGAATCATGGAATGGTTTGGGTGGGAAGGGACCCTAAAGCCCATCCAGTGCCACCCCCTGGCATGGGCAGGGACACATCCCACTGTCCCAGGCTGCTCCAAGCCCCAGTGTCCAGCCTGGCCATGGACACTGCCAGGGATGCAGGGGCAGCCACAGCTTCTCTGGGCACCTATGCCAGGGCCTGCCCACCCTCCCAGGGAACAATTCCTTCTCAACATGCCATCAAACCCTGGCAGTGGGAAGCCATTCCCCCTTGTCCTGTCCCTCCAAGGCCTTGTCCAGTCCCTCTCTGCTCTTTTGTAGGTTCTCTTCAGGCACTGGAAGATTCAGTCTTTAGTCTGTAAGGAAAAGAAGGATCTCAGGGAATACTGAAACTGGTCTCTGTCTAAGGAGGATGAGTGGGGAAAAGGTTTTAATTCTCTGAAACCAAAGGCTTGCTTGCATTTGTAAGGGAAGACACACTAATAAAGCATTTCTGCTTCACATTAGTAACTTCACTTCCCATTTCATCATTGCACATTGATTAATCCTGCTCCACGATGGCTGCTGGGATATAACTTACTGTCCCTGTAATTCGACATACTCTCACTTTGACTTTGAGTCACTTCAATCTAATATTTCCTGCTAGAGCAGCAGTTAAGCTTCTGGATGTGCTGAGGTGCCACTGTGAGTGATTTCATTGCCCTGTCTCAGGCACTATAAATATTCCAGATGGCATTTCTGCAAGAAATCCCAGAGTCATCATAACCTCCCTGGAGAGGGCAGCGCCTCAGCCTCCAGCGCTGCCCTGCTGTTTGCAGGTACCAAAGGAATAAGTCTTGGAAGACTTAGTCCATCACAAACCATTTTCAATTTTAACTGTTCTTTGGCGATTTTCCAGTGCAAAAATCATTTGTATATTACTTGGTGTTGAGGATTGTGATGACTTCTCAGTTGTGCTCTAGGGATACTCCACGCTGGGTCAGTGTGTGGGTGTAGCTGTCCCTCTGAGCAGTGGTGGTGCTCCTCCTAGTTTAAGTGCTTTCCCTGCTGCCACTCCTGCTGCCAGCAGATTGTCTTTCAAATGTTAAAAATGTTGGGATAAATAACTCTCAGTAAGTGTATCCTTGAGGTCTTCATTTTTAATAACTTTTTATTGGCATTTAGTGTGTCAGGTTGTTGATGGTTTGAAGTGAGCTGTGGAAAAGGATCCATAGGAACTGTGCACACTTTGTGGGGCTCCCTGGGGTCTGTCCTTTGGTACTTGCACACAGGGAGGGAGGGAGGCTCCTCTGGCCAGGATGGCTGCTGAAAAATTTGAATGCCAGAACTGAGCCTAAGCATGTAATCACTGTTGTCTGACTAAGTCCAATGCAAATGAAGGTGAGTCACAAAAAATGTTTTCCCATGAAATCTCTAGTAGCAGCTCAGGAGAGCAAAGGGTGTGTAAGCATTGGGAGATTCCCCCCCAGTGCTCCTGGGGGAGGTAAAACTTCCCTGGGTCTTAACCCCTTCTGGAGGTGCAGCTGTGTTCTGTATTCCCAAGCTTTGCTTAACTGGCTGCAAGTCTACAAATCCAGAGAGAAAAAGCAGTGATTTTTGAGGTCTGTTTTATTTTGAACACAACCAAAGCTGTGCTAGGAACATGCAAAACTGTTATTTTAAATGTGAAAGTATAGGAAAACTGCTTCGATGAAATAATTTCTTTTGCCTTTATTGGAAGTGGGTTTGAGTTGGAACCACTTGCTTTGAAATAATTGCATATTGGAACATTTAAGCAGTGAAGTTTTTTAAAATTAGTTCTCAAGTAATAAATACAAGTTTGTTTGTGCATCCTGGGAGGATTTGTTCGCCCAGGATTGTGATATATTAGTGTTGGAAGGAAGAAGCCCCAGACAGAGAATGGGGAAAAATTTGGCAGATTTTGGGAAACAGTTGATGGTTAGAATGGTGAAGATGCTGTTGCTGTGCAGTGGTTGCAATGAAGTTTGAAAAACAAGTCGTTTCAGGATTCCAGAATAAAGGGGTTACTACAACAGTTGGAAGCACTGGCTTGCCTCTTCCCAGAAGTTGTGGTTGTCCCATCCCTGGAAGTGTTCCAGGCCAGGTTGGACAGGACTTGGAGCAATCTGGTCGAGTGGAAGGTGTCCCTGCCCATGGCAGGAGGTGAAATGGGATGAGCTTTAAGGTCCCTCCTAACCCAAAGCATTCCATGACCCCATGATTGTATCCTTTTTTTGTATCACACCTACAGCTTACAGCAGCAGCTGTGAGTTGTGTTCATGCTGTGGGCTCAGTCTGTTTCTGACTCCTGGCATTTAGCAGGTGAATTAGAAAAGGAAAAAACCCCACTAAACCCTGTCCCAACACCCCTCCCCCCATCCCAACTCCTGCTCAGTCATTTATGTGACGTGGGGACCAGAAGCCATCAGGCAGCAGGAGAGGTCAAAGTCATTTCCACTCGTAGGTGGCTGAGCTGCAGAACTGACTGCCAAGGGTATTTTGAGGGGGGAAAGATCAGAGGGTTCAGAATGAAAGTAGAAAATGGAAGTGGATCTGTCACTGGCTGTTGGATGTGGTGCTCTGGATGCAGCCTGGAGCTTGGGAATCCCCTTGGCTCCTGGCTGCTGGAGGTTGAACAAGTATTGTTTGGCCTTGAGAGGGTTTTTCCTCTCCTCCTTCTGCTGGGAACCCAAGAGAAGGGTTACAGAGCAAGCTGGACTTGTGCTGTGATACTGTACGAGGAGGGTGGTTTGGTTTTGGTTTTGTTTCATAGGGGTTTTTTGGGTTTTTGTGTTTTGGTTTTTTCCTCATCTAGGGCTGTGAATAATGAGCAGCAGTTTTGCACACGCCTCACAGAGCTGATGAGAAACTGGGGATGGCTGTGGTGAAGAGCTGAGGAACTGAGCTGGCTGGAAACTTCTTTGTGTAACGTGGCTGTTTTTTCAGCTGAGCTGGATCAGTTCCCTGATGGGGCTCCTTCCATTACCCTCGAAGTCTGTGCTGGTGGAGTGATAGGGCAGCAGGGGACATGGAAACAGCACAGTAGGTGGTGCATCTACTCAGAATTCCAGGATCACTGAGGCTGGAAAAGCTCTCCCAGACCACGGAGTCCAAGCTGTGCCTGATCCCCACCTCGTCCCCAGCCCAGAGCACTGAGTGCCACATCCAGGCCTTCGTGGGACACTCCCAGGGATGAGACTCCACCACCTCCTTCCCACCTCCAGGCTGAGGCCCTTCCAAGGCCTGAGCACCCTTTCCATGGAGAAATTCCTCCTCATGTCCAGCCTGACCCTGCCCTGGCCCAGCCTGAGGCCATTTCCCCTTGTCCTGTCCCTGTTCCCTGCCAGCAGAGCCTGACCCCCCTGGCTGTCCCCTCCTGTCAGGAGTTGTGCAGAGCCACAGGGTCCCCCCAGAGCCTCCTTTTCTCCAGGCTGAGCCCTTTCCCAGCTCCCTCAGCCGCTTCTGGAGTCCCTTCCCAGCTCTGTTCCCTTCCCTGGACACGCTCCATCCCCCCCAGGTCTCTCTTGTCTGGAGCTGCCCCCAGCACTGGAGGTGCCCCAGCAGTGGCCACACAGGGATGGACACTGCCCTGGGCTTGAGAGATTCCCCATGAAAATTCACCTTCTGGTTGCTGTTCCACATTAACAAACCTCTTGGCAGCAGTTCAGTGCCTGGCCTGCCCTCCCTGCCCGCAGTATGGAACAAGCCCTAAGCTGGGCTTGCTCCTCTCCGGTGCTCTTGCTGTCGGTGCCTCGGGCAAAGCCGGGCGGTGGAGGACGCCAACACTTCCTTGGGCTCCGTGCTGTGCTGCCAGCCCTGCTGCTCCCCTGTCCTTGCACTGACACGCTGTTGATGCACAGCTGAAACTCGGGGCAGCTGCTCCCCAAATGTGCTGAGTGCGATCAGGAGCCACGCAGGGGAAGGAGAGTGCCCAGGCTGGCTGCTCGGGTTAAGGCAGCGCTCCGTTCAGGAGGGGACTGAGCTGTCACTTCAGCAGTGACACACATGAAGAGTTTGGAAGTCACTGATATTTTTTGGGGCAGTGTGTGTTCAGATTTGGAGCACAGGCCTGTAGCTTCTTGTGACAGGCTATATGATCTGTGGGCTGCCCATAGATTTTCGAAGGCCAAGCGAAATGTCTGTTGGTGTTGGTAGAAACTTGTTCATGAACTGCTAAGCAGGAACGCAGCCTTTGTTTTAAGCAGCCATTGATTAGTATTTAGTGCCTTGTTGAGTGATAAACCCAACTGGAAGGTGCAGAGAAGTGATTTCCTCTTGACTCCTTGGCTTATGTATTTTGAAAGAAAATCTGTTACTCCCTTGCAGAAAGAATTGTTCCCTGGGAGGGTGGGCAGGCCCTGGCACCGGTTGCCCAGAGAAGCTGTGGCTGCCCCTGGATCCCTGGCAGTGTCCAAGGCCAGGCTGGACGAGGCTTGAAGCACCCTGGGACCGTGGAAGGTGTCCCTGCCCATGGCAGGGGGTGGAATGGGATGAGGTTTAAGGTGCATTCCTACCCAAACCATCCTGTGATTCAACAATTGCCTTTATCCTGAGAAGACACTTGATCTTTTCCACCCTTCAAGTCAATACTGATATTTAATTAGGGGATCGATTGGGAGCCTATTGATGAAAACCTCATTAGAGGATAGGAAGAATCAACCCTAACTTGAAGGTTTTTAGGCAGATGTTGCTGCCTGTAGTCCAGCAGTGACTCCTGTGAGAGGTTTTGCCTTGGCAGGCCCAACTGCCTGTCCCTGCTCCTGGCTGCCCTGGCACAGGGCGGGGGCTCTCCCCACCCTGGGTGCCCAGAGCTCTGTTCTCCTCCTCCTGGAGCTGGGAGAGTCAGCATGTCCTTGCTTGTTAGTGAGCTGGAGAACCTGGGGAGGGGTGGTGGCTGGGGCAGGGCCACTGCCAGGAAACTTCATCCCACTTGGGCTTGAGAAGTGCCCAGGAAGGACATGGGAGCAGAGCAGGTTGCACAGATTCTCCAGGCAGTGGCAGCCAGTGCCTGTTTCTCTCCATGACTTCTTGATGGCACCAAGTGGAGAAGCATTTCAGCTGGTGTTGGGTTTGTGTAACTCTGGCAAGGGGAAAGGTACTTCAGAAATGCTTTGTGAAAAACCAGCTTGTCAAATTCCTGATGCTGTGGGAATTCCCTGTCTGGCCCTGGAAAACAGGGGAGAGACCAGAGCTGCTGCTGCAAGTTGTCTTGAACGTCTGATGTTTCAGTGCAACTCAGCTGTGTGGGTTTTCCTTTTTGCGTGGGTTTGACTACAAGTCTTGTGTGGGTTTAACTAAAGTCTCTGCGTGTTTTGGTTCTGTTCTGTAGCTAAAACAACTCTAGGCTTTCTTTCCCGCTGGGATTGTGACTGTTCTGTGCTGTGTAACCTGGAGAAATCCTCGTTTGTGTCTTGCATTTCCAAAATCTGACTTAATGCTCCTAGAGAGAGGCCTGCTTGCCTGAGAGCCGATGGGTATGGAATTCCTACAGTGATATATATCCATACCTGTACAGCTTTTTTCCTCAAGGGTGCTTCTCAAACTGGTGTGCTTTCCTTTTTGGATCCACTGAAGCTCTTGTTGGACTCGGAGGGGTGCTGCTAATGGTCTCTTCCCAAAACCATGGCTCTGGTGTGGCATGCTGCTGCTGTGTGTACTGGGAGTTCCTTTGGCGCTGGAGGGGCCAGGATCAGCATCATGCTGTTGTGGCCCAAGATCTGAGCTTCAGAACCCTTAAAAGCTGTGCTTCTGAAGGTGGGTGGTGCTCTGGTAAGTTCAGGTGTCATCTCAAGGTGTCCAGGTGGGTGGCTGACCCGGGCTGGTACCACCCACTGGATTTAAGGAATGTTCAGGAAAGCTGGGCTTGTCATGACTCCTCTGCAGCTTTGGAGATCAAACTCTTGTCTCTGTTTCCTGATAACATTCCCTGAACAGGTTGTACCTGGTCCCAAATAAGTTATTCTGCCCTGAGATGGTTGTGTCTTTAGTGGGTCTCACCAGCTTTGTAATCCTCTGCAGTGAAGGTGATTTTGCATTTCCCTTCAGGTGTTCAGTTATTGACTCCAGGCCACTGGACAGAGGAATTCACCTATTGTTGTCTGACATATTCATGTGCCAGGTGTCATCTCCTGCCCTTCTAACCACAGCCACGGTACCTGTTCTTCCTCACTGCCAAATCTCCCTGGCAGGTGACTTCCCTGAGGGCACTACCTCGACTGCACTTTCGTTACTTTGGATCTGTAATAAATGTCTGAACTTTGGTCATTAAAACGCTGGTAGCATTATCTAGAAGTTTCCAGTTCCTCAGGTATCAACGTTGATTTCACACCTTCCAAGGCTTGCTGCAGGCTGTGTCTCATCCATCCTCTCCTCTGCCTTCTCCAGAGTGGGGTTGCTGTGGCATAACAAGCTCGTTAGAAGCTGAGCTGTCACCTCCATCTCTGTGCACGTGGCAGGACGTGCGTGTGCCTCTGTCACTTGTGAGGGAGCTCAGATGTGGAGCCTCAGCACAGCTGTCTAATTGCTGGTTAAAGGAGTCCGACGCTCCTGATTCCTTGAGCGTGCTGGGAAGTGCTTTCATCTCTTTTTGATCTTCCCAGTAAACAACAAAGTTACTTAGTTATTTTAGCTACACAAATCTCTGGCAAGGCAAGGGTAACTTCTGTCTACTTAGGGGTTTGTGCTTCTTGTTGGTCTGTCTGGATCAGCATGGACCAGGAATGTGAGTTCTCTGGAAAGTCTGCATCTCATTCCTGCTTCAGTGAGCAGAAATGCTGTGGGTTCCATCAAAGGGGCTCAGAAACCCCACCTGCAACAGCATTAGACTGGGAGTGTCATCTCAGCTGAGGTGGCCGTGTGCCACAGGGCTGTGTCCCCTGCCACAGGGCTGTGTCCTGGTGTGCTCAGGGCCATGGCCCAGTCAGAGAACCAGGAGATGGTGCTGCCTGGGTTGGGGTCATGGGATGACAGAATGGGTTGGGTTGGAGGAACGTTTATGCTCATCTTATTCCATCCCATGCCTTGGGGACACCTTCTGCTATCCCAAGCAGGTTGCTTGGGATACCCAACCAACTCCAACCATACTCCCACCCAAGGGTTGCTTGGAGGTTGCTCCAAGCCCCAGTGCAACCATGGACTGTGTCAGAGAATGATGTCAGGATTGACAGGAAGAAAGCTCTGCCGGCAGCTGGAGCAGCAGCCCCACAAGCCCCAGGGTGACAAACCACAGCGCTGACAGTCACTGTGACCACAGCAGCTCCTGCAGCAGCTGGGTGACAATGCCTGCTCTTCCTCTGAGCAGGGCACTGCACACCACCTCTGTCACCTGCTCCTTCTGCCTCTGCCCACCTGCAGGGTTAGAAGCTCTTTCAGAGCTGGTGGCCCCTATCTGATGCTTTGAAGGCTAGAAGGAGATTCCTTGTCCAGCAGGAATCTCCCCTGACTGTAGGACTCTTGATGGGATCCAGAGCAGCTCTGGCACGCTGGGAAATGGGATCCCCACCTCAGCTCCTGTCCTGGCACCCAGGACCAGCAGCAAGATGGAGGCAGCCTGTGGAGCACAGCCTTTGTGCTTCTGTCACCTCACAGCACAGGTTAATTTGGGTTGCCTGGGGTCTCTGGTTGCCCCAAGGACAGCAGTGCCAGCACCTCTCTGCATTTCTGTTCCAGTCACACACCACCTGCAGCACAACTCTTTCCCAATACCCAGATGAAGTTTTCCCTATTATGATCAGAGGTGACCTCTTTTTGTCCTCAGCAGCAGCCTCGGGCAGCACCAGTTGGGAAACCCAGCACCCAGTGCCTAAAGGGCTCCAGGAGAGCTGGAGAGGGACTGGGGACAAGGGATGGAGGGGGAGGATAAGGGGGAATGACTTCCCAGTGCCAGAGGGCAGGGACAGATGGGATATTGGGAAGGAATTGTTCCCAGGGAGGGTGGGCAGGCCCTGGCAGAGGTGCCCAGAGCAGCTGTGGCTGCCCCTGGGTCCCTGGCAGTGTCCAAGGCCAGGCTGGATGACCCTAGAATAGTGGAAGGTGTCCCTGCCCATGGGAGGGGGTGGAATGGGATGGGTTTTGAGATCCTTTCCCACCCAGAGCATTCTGGGGTTCTGTGAACCTTCTGGCTGAGTACAGCAAACTAAAGAATCCAAACAAGTCTCACAGCCTCCAGTGCTGCCTCAGGAGACGCTGGTGTTTTGGGGTAGCAAGCAATTTTGATTCTAGGTGTGTTGTGTGACATTCTTCCAGTTTTTTCGACATCTTCAAAGGCACATTGTTCCTGTTTCTCAGGCTTTTTCTGTGAGGTCAATTTGACTGTTGCAGTATCAATAATAGCTAAAAAAGGTGATAAAACTTTCTGATAAATGTGATGCTTCAGGGCAGTATCATAACAATGGGTCTTTATTTCAAGGTTTTTCCCTGCTGATGAACTTGAGAGCTCTGTCATTCATCTTCTCACTTGCTGGACAACTTAGAGCTCAGGTGGATACATCTGGTGTTCCAATACTTGGCTTCCTCAAGAGCTGGGTGCTGGAGGAACTCTCACAGTCATGCTGTGCCATTACCTTGAGGTGTAGGAATTGTCTTATCGACTCCTAGAACTTGGTGTAAACCAAAGGTTTACAAACCTGCTGCCACACTTTTTATTGATGCTGAGAGGTTAATAAATGAAAGGTTTTTTGATGTGTGAGTTGCTATTCGGTAACTGGGAACATCCCCAGACACCTGTTTGACACAATTAGGTGTTTATTGACACCTGATAAGTGGATTGAGTACTGGAGCCTCAGAGGGACCATCCTGCAGGAGCACTGGGCACCGTGCTGGTCCTGGAGCCTGTGGGAGGGAGCAGGTGTGTCCTTAATCAGCCATTCCCTGTTGGAGATGTCCCCCAGCAAGGGCTGGCTCGCA
Source organism: Acanthiza pusilla (assembly GCA_036630365.1). Taxonomy (NCBI): domain Eukaryota; kingdom Metazoa; phylum Chordata; class Aves; order Passeriformes; family Acanthizidae; genus Acanthiza; species Acanthiza pusilla. Next base: position 573,926 of record JAXCHO010000263.1, on the reverse strand, counting down.
GCGTGTCCCCAGCCCTTTGTGAGCAGGAATGATGCTGAGGTCACATGTGGGGTGGCAGTGCTGGTGCCTCACTGCTGGCAGTGTGTGCTTGGTGCCAGCAGTGACAGAACTCGCTGCTCTGGGCAGCTTGGCTTGGGACACTCAGAAATAATGGTGGATTTTGTGTTTGTTAAGAGCAGAAACAGGTTCTCCAGCAGTGAGTCATCACATGCATCCTTTTGGAGCAGCCTGGTCCAGGGGAAGGTGTCCCTGCCCATGGAACAAGGTTGAGCTCTAAGATCCTTCCCAACCCAACCTGTTCTGGGATTCAGTGATTCCACAAGTGAATTGAGTGGCTCAGTCTTTTTAACGACCTCCCCAACACAGCACCTCCTCTTTGGTAAAGCTGATGCTTTTTTGAATGAATTCACTTCCCTTCATTTATGTGTTATCTGTCTTGTCCATCTGCTGAGTATAAATTAGCCAGGATAAGTGTTAACTTGAATTTTATTTTTATGTAATTTGAGGGCAAAATTACCATTACAGCAAGTAGTGACAAATTCTGTGTTTCATAAATAGCAGTTTATGTGAAAGCAGATTCATGTACTGTATTTATTTTCTAGCTTACAAATATAGCTTAAGTAGGGTGAGACATGCATGAAAACGGATTTAATTGGCTGTAATTGAACTTGAACATATTTAATTCATGTCCCTGGTGGTGTAGAGTAGAATTCCAATTGCAGACTGGGCTGTCTGGAGTCCAGACTTTTCCCTGCTGTGATTTTGGGTGTGGGACCTGGTGGGCTCCTGACAGTGGGATTCATGGGGAGATGCAGCTGCTTCATGTGATGCCCTCCCTAAAAATAGAGGCTGGTAAAGGTGCCTGGACCAGAAGTAACTGAGTATATTGGAAAATGAAAGATGTAATGGCAGGGAATTAAATCAGCCCTCAAACCTGGAATTAACTGACACTGAGCAGAGGTTACTGCTGCATGGGAACAGCTCTGAAGGAAGTTCTGTTTCTTGCTGGAGCTTCATTTCCTTTTTTCCCCCCTTAGTACCTTATGAATAAAAACCTTATTGTCCCTCTTGTCTCTTGGTATGCATAAAACATCACTAAAATAGTTCCTTTGTTCATTTTCTTTTGTTTTGTTTGTGGGAGCCTTGTGTAAGGTTTAGCTGCTGGAATAACAAAATGATCAAATTTCTTTTTTTCTGGAAGAAATAACTGCTTGTGTTGAAGCTGTGGTCTCGGGGACTCAGTGTAGGTGGTGTCAGCAGGAACCTGGAGCCTTCTTTCTGCACAGAGATTTGTTTTTTACATGAAAATTGGAGCTGTGCTTTCATGTGACTTTTGAAACTCCTTCCCTGAGAGGAGTGTGGATAAGTCAGACCTCCCTGGACAGAAGTTGCACTGATGTTTGTGAGCTGAGGGCAGCTGGGGAGGAGAGGATGTGAAGGTTCCATAAGTAGTTCTGGCCTCAGAAATGGCCTCTGTCCCTGTCTGTGCCCAGTCAGTGCCCCAGAGTGACTGTGCACACAGATAGTGCCAAGGGGGATGCCAGAGGATGGTGCCAGGCTCTGCTCGGTGGTGCCAGTGACAGGACAAGGAGCAGAGGCCATAAACTGCAGCACAAGTTCCATCTCCACGTGGGGAAGAACCGCTTTCCGTGGAGGGTGACAGAGCCCTGGAACAACTGCCCAGGGAGGGTATGGAGTCTCCCTCTCTGGACACTTTCCAAACCCACCTGCTCCAGGTAACCCTGGTTGGACTGGAGGATCTCCAGAGGTCACTTCCAGCCCCAACAGTTCTGGAATTCTCTCTGAACCTTTGTTGTTGTCTGGGATCCTGGTGTTTGTCTGTGTCCCTGGGATGCCAGGGACACTCACTGCTCCCAAAACTTGTGGCAGCAGTGCCTTGAACACATCTGCTGATGGATGTGAAGTTAAACATGTTGGATCCTGAGCCATTGGCAGTGGCTGTCCCTCCATGTCCAGATCACAGCGCTTGGGAAATGCTCCATTTTGTGGGAAATGCTCCTTGCTCTGGTTATCTCCCGAACTTTGTCCGGGCGCTGATATGGAGAGTGCTGGCTCGGCAATCAAACCACCAGATCAAAACTGTGCCACGAAGCCTTGGCCCACTGGCTGGGGCTCTGCTGCTGGGGCTGCCCTGGCCATCAGGTGACTGCTGTGGGACGTGGCTCTGGGCACTGCTCAGCATTCCCCGGAGTGTTGGTGGCACGGCTGCGGCAGCCAGAGCTCGCCCAGGTCCCAGGGAGAACCACGGTGTTCCTTTGTGCTGCCTCAGCCGAAACCACCAGGGGTGTGTTTGTTAATCCCCCAAATTACCATCGGAAGGGGCTGCCCAGGGATGTGATGGAGTCTCCACCTCTGGAGGTGTCCAGGGAAGGCCTGGATGTGGCACTCAGTGCTGTGGGGATCTGGCACAGCTGGACTCGATGATCCTGGAGGGCTTTTCCAACCCAGATGATTCTGTGATAACTGAGTTTGTCAAGTGTGGCCACGTGTGGCATTGTCCCTCCCTGCACACATGGCTGAGGACATGGTGGCTGGCTCTCAAGGAAAGGCTGTTAGAAACATCTTTGAGCCATTGAGGATTTCACTTTAGTCCCTTAACGCACTTCTCCCTCCAACCCCCCAGGCAGACACCTCTAACTAATGTTTTTAAACTCTCACCCCTTAGTTCTTCCCTTGAAAGGGTTGTCACCTTCATTTTACAGAAACATTGAAGTTTATTTGTGAAGATTAGTGCCCAATTCATGACTGACAGTTTGTGTCGAGGTCAGTATTTAAATACCTGCAGCAGATGCAGTGAGTGACCTGGAACCTGAGGTAGATGTGGAGCTCTTGGGAAGGCCCTGTGTGTCATCATTGAACAAGGAAGAGACATTTGGAAATCCCACGCAGGCAGGTCCGTGGGATGGGACCTCAGCTCTGTGTGCTGCATGGTACCAGGGCCTTTCCCACGTCCTGATTACTTGGATTTTAACTCCAGGTGTGAGGTTGAGCAGCACTTCCCATTGTAGTCAATCTGTCAAACATGAGCGCTGTGGCTTGAGGAGCAGCAGCTTTGTGCAGTTCCTGATGTATTGATACTCTGCTTGTATTGATACCCTGTGGCTTCCCAGGCCTCGATGTGTGGATAGAATCTCTATTTTTCAGAGGAAAAAGGTCATGTTCAGCTGATAAAAGGATTTACATCTGCAAGTGTCCGGTGTGTAGTTGCAAGATAATGGAATTCTCCCTGTTGGAAGGAATAAGGTGGAACAGAGGAGATTTTGAGGTTTGTTCCTGAAAGTGATTAATATTTTAATTTAGGTGAGTGCAGGGGTGGAAGGTCCCCACTGCCATGGAGGTGCAGCCCAGGGAGGTGTGTGGGGGACACACAGCTCCCACCACCTCTGTCTCCTTGATCACTTCCTCTTTTTAGTATTTTTTAGTATTGCCCCCAAGTGCTCTTAAAGATTTTTTGGCAGCAGTATTGCCTTTTGTAGTGACTTACCTCAGGTGTTAATTTGTGATTTTTAATACAAATCATGGAGAAGGTTTCGGGTGAGACTTGCAGTGAGACAGTCCTGGTGCCCTACATTTGCTGTGCATCCCTGAAAGGGCCGAGGGCAGAGACCTCACCTGCTCATGCCTCCTCTGCTGCTTAGAAGGACAACAGGAGCACTTGAAAAAGGAATTCCAAGTTAGGAAGGTCCTCCTCACTCCTGGAGTTCCAAATCCTGCAGTTGGGAGTGTTCATCTCTCAACTGGTTGATGCTGCAAGGGCAGTATGAGATGGGTTTGGGAAGCTCTGGTGGCAGCAGGATCCCCAAATTCTTCCTGCAGTGGATATGTGGATGAATTCCCAGCACGTGGCCTTTCCCAGACACCAGGTCAGGCAGGATAACAATGGCCTCCTATTGTCTGGGGGGATTAAGGCTGGGATTTGGAGGGATAGAGGCCCAGAGTACTGGATTTGTCACCAAAAATGAATATTCAGCAAGTCCCTGATGGGCTGGTCAGGCCTGGTTTGCATAAATCAGATCTGCCTGCACCGTGGTGGTGATGTGTGACAGCCACTGAGGCTCACAAATGCATCCAGGAGGGGAATGTAGGTCACCCCGAGGAGCTGCTGTCTCGCAGGACTGTCATCTGCTTCATTAAGAATAGATTAATTGGGGGGAGACGATCTGGCACAATGCTGCTGGTGCTGCTGCTCCTGTCCCATGTCCTGCCTTACATCACCAGCTCTGGAATTTCTCTGGATTGGTGTGGGGTTGGGGAAACTCAGCCTGGAAGGGCACTTTGATAAAGGACTGGGAGATGGAGGATCCAGGACAGAGCCAGGGGGTCACTGAGAGGGGCTGGTGGAGCTTGAGCAACCAGTGGGAAGGGAAATAGACTTGGGTTTAAGAATCTCTAATTTAGCAAATTTTGTGTTAAAAGCTAAAGTGCTTCGTTTGGATTTTGGGAATGTACTGCATTCCTAAAAATAGATGCTGGAATTAAATAAGTTTTTTTAAGATACACATGCTCATGCTAGCAAATGCCACTGGATAAGAGTCTTTAACTTATCTTTACGGAGTGAGATGTGGTGGTAATTCCTGTTCTTGATACCTGCTCTACAAAATACCAATTTTCAGGATACTGCAGGTCCTGTGGCTCTGCTTACAGCTATTCCCATGGGAGTTGCTTTGCTGTTGCTATGAATGTTACCCAGAAAAGCAGTTCTGTGTAGCTGTTGCTGGCACGGTGTGGATGGATGGAGGACAGTGACCTCAGGATAAAGCAGGGAACGTTTGCCCAGATGATAGTTCAGAGGGAAAGCAAAGGGTGCAAGGGGTGGTTTGGTGAATGGGTGATGAGTAGAGTATTTGGGGAAGAGCCTTTGGGCAAGGAGAGGCCTTTGGGTGATGGACTTGTCTGAGGATGGGAGCGTTGGCACCAGGGACTGGATGTGCGGAAAAAACTGACCGCGTCATCAGTTGTGGCTGGTGGAATTAAAGTAATTAAAGCACTTGACTCCGTTCCCATGGTCCTGCCATGCCCAGCTTGATCCAAACCAGGCTCCCAGGCAGGACTTTCACCTTCAGGGGGATTTCTCTTACTCAGTTGTGGAGCTTTCTTAGAGCACTGGAATGGTTGGCCTTGGTGATCTTAGAGATCTTTCCCAACGTGGACAATTCCATGGTTCTGTTCTGTAAATGAGCTAAGTGCACGTTTCCCAAGGTTTCAGCGAAGGTGTGTGTTACTTTACTTCATGTGAGGTATGTGTTAACTTTATTTAGATGCAGCTTCAGGTGCTCTGTCAGTGCTGAGCTGTCACGACTTGAAACCTTGCAGAGCAGGACGAGTGAGTTCCTGCTGCAGCTCTGGTTTGTACACTGCACTGGGAAAAACTGCCTGCAGACATGGTGAAACACCTGAATTCACGGAATTTCTGCTGTGTTAACACATAAATCCATGGTTTACCCATACCTTGAGTTCTTTGTTAGCTCCTGCTCATGGGATGTCAGAAATGATGGAACTGAAGGTGTGGAAGAGGAGAGCAAAGACAGCCAGGAGGCCATTCCAGTGTCACAGTGATAAGTGATACTCTCTGGGTTGTTCCCAGGGCTGCTCCTGCTTCTCCCCATAGCTGTGGGAGCTCAGAGGGGTCTCTGGGAGTCCTGTCCCACCTCTGTTCATTTCCTGGGGCCCCTTTGCTCCCTCTGCTGAGCTCTGCTCCCGTTCCCTGGGCTCTGTGTCTCGACAAGTCAGGCAGGTACTCCCTCTCCTGCTCTTGGAGTCCTGAGTCACTGGGGCTTTGGATGCTGAGAGGGAACTCCCATGCCACTTTGCACCATGAGCTGGAGTCCTTTTGAAGAGCGTTTATTTTGGGTCTGAGCGGTGTGGGAGTAGCCTGTAGTTGAGAAGGCAGGGAATGGCCCAGCAGATCTGCTGAACGTGTGCTGCCCGTGTGTGGTGGGGCCCTGCATTATTTATAACCTGTGGAGCAGCTCTTTGTGTGGCCTTGTGTCCAGGGGGAGAGATTCCTGCTTGGTCCTCTGCTCGCCATGGCTGGCTGGGTTATATGGTCAGATAGTGCCAGGACACAGGGAATGGCTTCCCAGTGCCAGAGGGCAGGGAGAGATGGGATATTGGGAAGGAATTGCTCCCTCAGAACCTGGGGATGCCCTGGCACAGGGTGTCAGAGAAGCTGTGGCTGCCCCTGGATCCCTGGAAACGTCCAAGGCCAGGCTGGACATTGGGGCTTGGCTTAACCTGGGATAATGGAAGATAAGAGGTGATATAAGATGAGCTTTAATGTCCCTTCCCATCCAAACCATTCCGTGATTCAATGAATTTTTTCTATTTCCTCAAAGAATTCATGGCCACATGTAAGTGCAGGAAGGATCCATGCAGGAATGCCCTGTCCCAGGGATGTGTGTGTGGGAAGCAGGGGATGTGTGCTGGGCATGTCTGTGTACACAGAAACCAGCAGGTGAGCTGAGCTGTGTGTGCAGGAGCTCTCTCCTGAAGGAGGAGGAGCAGCTGCTGGATTTACTGAGTTACTCTGCTGTTTACTCAGGGGATTAAGTGTGTTTGAGCTCCGAGAGCAGGGTGTGTACAGGGCTGTGGAGTTTGGGCATCCTCCTGCAAGGGCACGACCAGAATTAGTGCTGCCTGCTGGGTTTAAACCAGGAGCACCGTGTGTTTGAGAGTCAGAGACTTGCCAGAGTCCAGAGCATCTGTTGGCTTTTGCTTTGATTCCGTCCCTGGGTTTTTTGTTGGGTTCAGGCTGCCTTTCCCTCTTCCCACTGTCTTTCCCAGGTACCTGACTGTGTTACACTTGATCACAGCTGAACACAAGGAAGAGGTCAGATGCGGTGCAGTCCCTTACTCCTGATGAATCAATGTTTTGATAGGAAGAGTAGCCGTGGCCTGAAGTGTCAGTTCCTGGAATCTGGAAGTTCCCGGTCCTGTTTAAAAGAAGCCAGGTGGTCCCAAGCTTTCAGGTTTCCTTGCTGCCGTCTCTTTGATAATATTGTTATCAGGGAGTGAGTTTTGAGACTTTGTCTAGGGACCCTTGTGCTATTTTATTGCAATTTCCTTCTGAGAAAGAAGAATTCCCAAAGCACTGATGGTCAGAGATCCTCCTGATAGAGAAGTTGCTGGGAGTGGAGGAGGACAGTGTAGGTTCCAGCTCCCATTGGAGCCCTGTTCAGTGGTTCCTCCCCTCTGCAGGTGAGTGTCTCAGGCTGCCATTGGTGGCAAGGCTGGATTGCAGGAGGAATTGCCATGAGTGCCAGGGCTTGTCCCAGCCAGCCTAAAGCTTCCCACTCCCTCCCACGTCAGCTGAGTTTGGCTCCATGATGAAACTCAGGCTTTCACTCGAGCCTTTGCCAAAAGACGAGGCTGAGAATAGCTTCAGTTTTTCTTTCCTAAATACCTTTATTCAGAGAGTTGTGATTTTCACAAGTGGCGCTTCGTGATGGAGGCCTGTTCCTTTCCTATCTCCCATGGACAAGGGAAAGGAGACACCCCAAGGAGCTGAGAGGGGCTGCTGAGAGGAATTGAAGCTTAGCAGTGTAATCATAGAATGGATCACGGAATGGTTTGGGTTGGAAGGACCTTAAAGCTCAGCTCCATTCCATGGGCAGGGACACCTTCCACTATCCCAAGTTGCTCCAAGCCCCATCCAGCCTGGCCTGGAGCACTTCCCTACACCAATCCAGCTCAAGCCAGGTGGAGCTCTGGCAAGTGCTTTAATAGCCACAGAAAGGTATAAATCCTGTCATTACTCCCTCACTTTCTGGAAATTCCTGCAATGAGTGAAGAAAGTGTCTGAGCAGGCAGAAGGAAACTGCTGTTGTCTTCACTGAATTAACTATTGTCGCATTCACAAAATGTGAAGGAATGAGGCCTCAGGACTCGCAGCAATTCCAGGAGCACAGGCTGTGCCATACCTGGTGTCAGTGTGGAGCTGGGATCCTCCAGGTGTGCGTAGAGCTTACAGAGGGCCCAGGAACCAGCCCCAAAATGCCTTTATTTAAATAACAAGAATGCAAGAATAGAGAACTGCCACTAGCAGGAAAATGCAGCAGTAATTAAGCCTGGGAGCTTCTAAAATTGCCGAATTAACTTGGAGTGGAAAGCTTTGTCTGGTCTGTTTAAACACAGCTGTTTCATCCTGAGATCCCCTGAGTCTCGAGAGAGATGTATTAACCTTAGTGCAGAATCCCAGAATCCCTGAGGCCTGGAAAGACCCCCAAGCCCATTGAATCCAAGCTGTGACCAATCCCCACCTTGTCCCCAGCCCAGAGCTCTTAGTGCCACCTGCAGGGATGGGCACTCCAAACCTCCCTGGGCAGCCCTGCCAAGGCCTGACCACCCTTTCCATGGAGAAATTCCTCCTGATTCCTCCAAGCTCTCCAGTAACGAATTTCCCACATATCTCAAGTCCAGAATTCTAAACTCTTTCAGGACAATGCATCTCTCACAAAGAAGCTTTAACGCTTCAGAGTGTCATTTCCTTACACCAGGCAGCCGTTAACCTTGGTTATCAGTTAAGATAATTATTAATTATTTCGTAAGAAAGCTCCAGCAGTAAATCCACTTTCTCTTTTCGAGGAAAGCCCAGCACAAGCTCATCAGGCAAGAGCTGAGAGTTCTGCTTTTAATTAAGCTCTTAATGATCTCAGTTACTACTTAAGTCTTTCAAAACATTTCTTCTCCGAGGGATTCAGACCTGCACAGTGTGGATGAGCACCATCCTCAGCCACACTCAACATTTTAAGTGCCAACACCACTTTCCGGAGGTTTTCTAGGAACTATTTCCACCCTCTTTCACCCTTCAGCACAGAGCAAGGTCTCAGTGTTGGTTTTTCCAGGTGTCATCTCCAGTACTGGGAGCTGGGACTTTTCACTCGGTGTGAGAGGTGTTGGAAGCACAAACACAGACAGGAGAGTTTGTTTTGGAGGGGCAGTAGCAAAGCCCAGTCCTGTCTCTTTGTGCCTGGGACACTGGCACTGCTGGGTTCCAGCTCTGTGGATAGCTGTGGAGGAACACATGGATTACACAAACACACACACCTGTTAGCAAAAACACTGACTCTTCAACTTATGAAAAAATAAAACCCAAACAAAAACTAAACTCTGTTTTGGTGGCACAATTTATAGCTGACAAATTCATTTATAGCTGACAAATTTGCAGATTAGATAATCCAACAATAATCTCCATCCCTGGAAGTGTTCAAGGCCAGGTTGGATGGGGCTTGGAGCAGCCTGGGCTAGTGGAAGGTGTCCCAGCCCATGGCAGGGGTGGGACTGGATAGGCTTTAAAGTCCCAGCCCAAACCATTCCATGATTTTACAGTCAGGTGAAGCTCTTGGTGAAGGTGCTGTGGGCCTGGCTGAGAACTTCACCTTCCTCAGGGTGACAGAGCACAGGGAGTGGCACAGCTGGGCACGGCCATCCAGACACCTCCTGGTGCTCCTCAGGAGATGGGAATGTGCCCTCAGTTCTGCCGTGGGAGTTCAGGTGCTGAGAGCTGTTCTTTGAGTACACACTCAAAACACTACACACTTAAAAATCCTGGCTGTTGGCAGAGCCTGTGGCACAAAGCTGAGCAGCTTGGACACAGCAGGTTTGAATTACAGAGTCATTGAGGCTGGAAAAGCACTCTCAGACCATTGAGTCTGACCACTGGCCACCACTGACCCCTGTCCCCAGGTGCTGCATCCACAGAGCTTTTAAATCCCACCAGGGATGGGGATTCCACCACTGCCCTGGGCAGCTGTGCCAGGGCTGGACACCCTTTCTCTGAGAAGGAATATCAAATCTGCCCTGGCACAGCTTGAGGCCGTTCCCTCTCCTCCTGTCCCTGTTCCCTGGGAGCAGAGCCTGACCCCCCCTGGCTGTCCCCTCCTGTCAGGAGCTGTGCAGAGCCACAAGGTCCCCCTGGAGCCTCCTTTTCTCCAGGCTGAGCCCTTTCCCAGCTCCCTCAGCCGCTCCTGGGGCTCAGCCCTTCCCAGTTCTGTTGGCCCTGATGAGCCTGAGCACGAATTTCTGTGCGTTTGCTTTTCTTCCCTGAGCTGAGCACACGTGGTGCTGGTGCAGTGTGTGCACAGCAATTATTAATGAATTACAGACAAAATGCAGTTGTTTCTCTGCTGCTCTCGGCCTGTGTTGGGTGGGATGTGCTGTGTTGGATGGGATGTCCCTGCAGGGTGGGATGTCCCTGCAGGGTGGGATGTCCCTTCAGGTGGGATGTCCCTGTGGGATGGGATGTCCCTGCAGGGTGGGATGTCCCTGCAGGATGGGATGGGATGTCCCTGCAGGGTGGGATGTCCCTGCAGGATGGGATGTCCCTTCAGGTGAGATGTCCCTGCAGGGTGGGATGTCCCTGCAGGGTGGGATGTCCCTGCAGGGTGGGATGTCCCTGCAGGGTGCGATGTCCCTGCAGGGTGGGATGGCCCTGCAGGGTGGGATGTGCCTGCAGGGTGGGATGTCCCTGTGGGATGGGATGTCCCTGCAGGGTGGGATGGCCCTGCAGGGTGGGATGGCCCTGCAGGATGGGATGGGATGTCCCTGCAGGATGGGATGTGCCTGCAGGATGGGATGTCCCTTCAGGTGAGATGTCCCTGCAGGGTGGGATGGCCCTGCAGGGTGGGATGTCCCTGCAGGGTGGGATGGGATGTCCCTGCAGGGTGGGATGTCCCTGCAGGGTGGGATGTGCCTGCAGGGTGGGATGTGCCTGCAGGGTGGGATGGGATGTGCCTGCAGGGTGGGATGGGATGTGCCTGCAGGGTGGGATGTCCCTGCAGGGTGGGATGTCCCTGCAGGGTGGGATGTCCCTGCAGGGTGGGATGTCCCTGCAGGGTGGGATGTGCCTGCAGGGTGGGATGTGCCTGCAGGGTGGGATGTGCCTGCAGGGTGGGATGTGCCTGCAGGGTGGGATGGCCCTGCAGGGTGGGATGGCCCTGCACGGTGGGATGTCCCTGCAGGGTGGGATGGCCCTGCAGGGTGGGATGGCCCTGCAGGGTGGGATGGCCCTGCAGGGTGGGATGGCCCTGCAGGGTGCCTGTCAGGCTCTGGCTCCCAGCCGTGCCCTCCTCCTGCCCTACATTTCGCTTCCTCCCGCCCAGAGTCCTCCCCGCGCTCAATGGGGGCTTTGTTTGGAAGGAATGCAAACAAAATTCGGGCTGTGTGAAAAGGGCCAGCTCATCATTTGTAGCTCTGCAATGGACTGGAAAAAAACTTTTTCTACCTCTGTCTCGTACTGGTGGCCTTAGGTCTGTCACTTGTCAAGAACAGTCACTTTGTGATTTAGTGGCAGAGGAGGGATCTTCAGGCCCTTGACAGGGGCTTGGGAAGGTGTAAAGTGATATGGAAATGATTATGGACTTAAACCTTCTGCTGATGCAGGTCTTGACTCTGTTAACATCTTATAGCTGAGAGTGCTGGAAACACAAATCCCTTGAGCCAATAGTTCTGTACCCACCAGGACACTCGGGTTTAAACCTGCACGGTACAAGTGGAGCTGTGGACAATGTTCCCTGTGATGTGGGATGGAATGGTCTGACCTGGCAGCCCCTGGAGCTGCTCCTGGGCCCTGTTTGCCGTGGCTGGGCTGGGGAGGCTCAGCGTTTGTGCAGGGACAGGTTTTGTTTGCACAGACCATGGGATCGACTGCTGGTGCTCCTTAAAACCTTGGTACCCCCAGGGCAGGAACCCAGAAACTCCATAAATGCTTCTGTCCTTTCTGAAGCTGAGAGTTCAGGGTTGTCACACCTGGGGTCATGGAATCATTGAATCCCAGACTGGTGTGAGTGGGAAGGGACCTTAAATCTCATCCAGTGCCACCCCTGGCATGGGCAGGGACACCTTCCACTAGCCCAGGTTGAGCCAAGCCCCAATGTCCAGCCTGGCCTGGGACACTGCCAGGGATCCAGGGGCAGCCACAGCTGCTCTGGGCACCTGTGCCAGGGCCTGCCCACCCTCCCAGGGACAATTCCTTCCCAATATCCCATCTGTCCCTGCTCTCTGGCAGTGGAAAGCCATTCCCTGTGTGCTGTCCCTCCATCCCTTGTCCCCAGTCCCTCTCCAGCTCTCCTGGAGCCCTTTAGGCTCTGGCAGGGGCTCTGAGCTCTCCTGGATTCTTCTCCTCTCCAGGTGAGCACCCCCAGCTCTGCAGGTGGGGTCTCACCTGAGCAGGGCAGAGGGCAGAATCCCCTCCGCTGTTCCCCTTGCTGGGGGCTCAGCCCAGGACTCTCATGTCCTGCCTCCCACCCACCAACACCCCCAAGCTGCTCTAAGCAACAGGTGGAAGACTGGAAATTGGAAGAAAATGCAGAAATGAGCTGGGAACGCGTGAGGATCTGCCTGTTGTTAGTGTGAGCTGTGCTGAACGGTAGCGAACATTTCCATATCTTAATTTGAACATATGGAATTCATAAGATTTTTATAAGCCTGGCAGTATTCTTCCAGGTTTTCCTGTGAATTCTGGCTTGCCCTGCTGAAGGTGATAAATATCTTATCGACACTTAATGAGGGAGTAATTTCATGCTCATCTTTAATTCATGAGCTCTGTCATTATCCCCCTGTGATGACGAGATGTCTGTTCTTCAGCCAGGCAGGTTTTATAGCCGTTACCCTCTTCAGCTCTTTCCTGAACTGAATTTTCCTGGAAACCTCTCCGTATCTGTACCCTGCTTTCTGGGAAGCCTTTGTGTTTCTGCTGTTTATTGTCAACAGCCTCAGACTGAATGGGTACCACAGCCGCGCAGGAGCCTCCTTTTCCCAGTCTGTTAAAACTCCTTTGGAAGTATTTTGAGGGAAATGCATTGCTATTTATAACAACCTTTCTGTTCTGAAGGCTGAACTGGCATTATATTGGAATGGGAGCTGAGTATAACATGGGATTAGAGATTTTTTTTATCCCCAGATACTAGAGTTGGCTAAATCCCTCGCAGTGCAGAGAAGAGTTAATTTCCTTGGCTGGGTTAATAATTTACTTTATCTTAACACATAAAAAGTGGCTCTCAAACATCCTGCTGCAGCTGGGCACAGCCCAGAAGTGACTGTCACCACATAAAATATTTTATTTCTGACCTGTGGTGTTCATTTGTTTGGTTGTGTTGCTGGGGACACGGTAAGGCAGCAAACAACTGTGAAATGCTGAAAAAACACAGGGTTGGGTGGATTTGGGGCAGTTTCATATCTTGGGCAGGTTTATGTTTCCAGTCACATTTCTGTGCTAGCTGATACATTGATGCATAAATGTAAGTTAATGTGAGGGATGAAGCAGTGCTGGGGCTGGCTGGAAAGCCTGAGCAGAGCAGGAGGTCCCAGACTGCCATCCTGGGATTAGTGCAAGCCTTGGCCTTAAGTCACTGCAGGGCTTTAAATCCCAGAGTCACAGAATCCTTCGGGTTGGAAAAGCCCTCCAGGACCATGGAGTCCAAGCTGTGCCAGGTCCCCACCTTGTCCCCAGCCCAGAGCTCTGAGTGCCACCTCCAGGCCTTCCTTGGGCACCTGCAGGGATGTCCTTCAGTGCCAGCCCAGCCCTGGGGGTTCTGAGCTGGGTCATGTCCAGCTCAGCCCGAGAGGTTCTGTGTGCTGGGTGTTGACTAAAAGGAGTTCAAAGCAGAGCTCCCATGCAAACTCCTTACGTAAGAGTGCGTTTCATAAATTCTGTTTAATCTTCCTTGGTATAAAATGACCTTGTAGATTTAGGAGGGAAGTTTGGGATTGCAGCTGCTGCCTTTTAGAAAGTCTAAATATAAACAGGTTTTTGGAAAGCATGAGAAATGATCAGTGATGTTCTCTGATTGGAATTGAAAGTCAGAACTGTGGCATCTGATTAGTGTCAGAGCAGTTTGAGACGATGGTTTGGAGAGTTCCTGCTGCTCTAGTGTAGCCTCTGCTGGTAATTCATGTAGGCACCTTTGGGAAGAGATGGTTGAATCCTGGGACAGCTCTGGGCCCCTCCCGATGAGAGCCCTGGAGGGGCTGGAGCTGTCCAGGGCAGGGAACAGAGCTGGGAAGGGACTGAGCCCCAGGAGTGGCTGAGGGAGCTGGGAAAGGGCTCAGCCTGGAGAAAAGGAGGCTCTGGGGGGACCTTGTGGCTCTGCACAACTCCTGACAGGAGGGGACAGCCAGGGGGGGTCAGGCTGTGCTCCCAGGGAACAGGGACAGGAGGAGAGGGAACAGCCTCAAGCTGGGCCAGGGCAGGTTCAATATTGGGACTATTCCTTCTCACAGAAAGGGCTGTCCAGCCCTGGCACAGCTGCCCAGGGCAGTGGTGGAATCCCATCCCTGCAGGGATTTAACAGCCATGTGGATGTGGCTCTTGGGGACTTTTTGTATTAGTTGGCATTGAAAGTGAACACCTTCTTCATGGTCTGTGGGGTCTTCATGGTCTCTGCAGAGTTCTGAGTCCTGGTGACACTTCTGCCAAGGCCTGACTTTGGAGCAGGGATGGACCTGGACAAGGAGTCTGAGCTCATATAATTCACCTCTTCCTGCTGGTTGAAGCTTTGTGTGGCTGGACCCCTTCTGCCTCCCTAAGGAAGCTCAGAGTCTGTAAATCCTGGGAGAGGTGGGGCAGGGCAGGCCCTCGGCTCCCTGCAGCAGCTCCCCAGGGATGGTCACACTCCCAAGGCTGCCAGAGCCCCAGGAGCCTTTGGACAATGCTCTCAGGCCCAGGGGAGGATTGTTGGAGTGTCCTGAGCAGGGCCAGGAGTTGGAGTGATGATCCCTGTGGTCATTCCCACTCGGGGTATTCCGGGGAAGGTGCTCAGTGCAGAGCCCTGAGGGTGCCCCAGCTCCTCTCCCATTCCATGTCCCTGGACATCCCTGCTTTACCTGGCAGCTCAGTGAAAGAAGGGAAAAGCTGCTGCTCTGTCTCAGCCGTTCTGAGTTGACATGGCATTGATTTATTTTTTTTTTGTAAATAAACACTAATGACTTATTTATGTGTTTGTTTATTTTAGGGATAGACTTCAAGATTAAAACTGTTGAATTACAAGGAAAGAAGATCAAACTACAGATCTGGTGAGTACCACACAGCTTTCTTCAGCAGCAGGTGTTCCTGGGGAGAGTGTGCTCTTGGTGAATTCCATTCAGGGATCCAGGTTTGCAGCTGTATTTCCACAGTGGTAGCACTCCATGTGTGTGTTTGGAGCAGTGGCAGTGTTTGTAACCACTGGGACTGGCTGCTGCCTTGGACAGGCTGCTGGCAAAGCTCCTGCTGGGGAGGAGAGGATCCTCACAGGCTGTCATTTAGTGGGAAGTGGTTTAAAACTGGAATTTTTAAATTAGGAGTTGCCTCCAGTCTGTGACTATAAATTGATTCGTAGCCTTGCTTTGTGTCAGCAAGAAAATGCAACCCAGGGCTGCACTTGGGCTGGAATTTTCCATGCTCAGCTGTGGAGAGGTTCTCAGCTGGCTGGAGCACGGCTGCTCTGTGGGAATGTCTGACAAGAGGCAAAGCCTCAGCTCTTTCTTTGAGCTTCTGTGCATTTAATCAGAGGTTTTTCACCAGGTCAGGTCAGGAGAGCTGGTGGCTTTTCCTGGCCTGTGGGTCTGGCTGGGCTCCCTGGGCACCATCTGCATTCTCCAGCTTCACTGAAAGCTCAGAGCTGCAATCTGTCCATTTTGTCCCCCCAGTAACAATCCTCAGGGCTTTAGAATGTTGGTTTTTGTGGATTAAGGTGGGTGGGTTCCAGTCTGGAGGGGCACTGGTCTCCCTCTGTCTGGGCAGTCATTCCAGGACAACCATGAGCCATTATCCCTCCTCACCACTGCATCCGGAGTCCTCATGTCACCAGCACCCTGAGGAAGTGTTAGAGCTGACAGAGAGTGGGTTTGGATGGGATATTGGGAGGGAATTGTTCCTGGGAGGGTGGGCAGGCCCTGGCACAGGTGCCCAGAGCAGCTGTGGCTGCCCCTGGATCCCTGGCAGTGTCCCAGGCCAGGTTGGACATTGGGGCTTGGAGGAGCCTGGGACAGTGGGAGGTGTCCCTGCCCATGCCAGGGGGTTGAACAGGGGGAGCTTTAAGGTCCTTTCCAACTCAAACCATTCCCTGATTCTATGATTAAACTTAAGAAAAATCATCATGAAATGTAAAAGCAGAAAATATGGGAAAGTTGAGACATTTAGTGCATATATAGACAAAGAAGAAGCTGTAATGAAGCTGTACAGATCATGAAGTTTAGTGCCTTAGGGAAGTGAGGAGGAGTTGGGTGAACTGAGATTTATACAGTGGCAACCTTTAAAATGTCACAAAATTGGGAAGTTGTGGCCTGAATCTGCTGCTTGTTCCTGCCAGGTTCAAGTTGCACATTTGACATGAAACTTAGAAAGCAGAAAATGAATCTCCTACCAAAAAAAAAAAAAAAAAAAATCTCAGCATTGTGCTTCCAACTTTTCCTGTAGCAGGAGTTTTGCCTGGCAGTGGCTCAGTGTCTTGTGAAGGTTTTTAGTGCAGTGCATCTCTTTCCCCACTGCTTCCTGCCTTTGAGCTCACCCCACTCCTGCAGGAGCTGTGTAACATTCCCAGAACAATCCAAGGCCGCAGTGTAGTGAGCAGGGCATGGATTTAGGGGAAAATTTCCTGTGTAAACCTGAGGCTGCTCTGGGAGCTTTGCTTGCTCCAGAGTATGGATCTGCACTTGGTCTTATTTAACCTCATGAGATTCCCATGGGCCACTTCTGGAGCTTGTCCAGGTCCCTGTGGATGGTCCTGTCCTTCAGGTGTGACAGCCACACCACAATTTTCCTCCCTGCACAGCAGGACAGCTCCTCACCTCCCCCTGGGTATGGAAAGAGTGCCCTCGTGACTGTCTCAGCCATGCCTGACCTCTGAAATTTATATTTAGGAGTAAAGCAAGAACACAAAGGTCAGGCTGAATTAAACCCTGCCTGAGGTGAGAATCAACTCGATCCTCAGTAGCTATTAAAATCGGGGTGCTGCTCTGTGGGGATCAGGCTGGGATTAGAGTGTTTTCCTGTTGCTCCAAAGGTAAATATCCATGTGAGGAGCAGGGTGGGACACGGCCCTTGGGCCTGGCCGTCCAAAGGAGCGAGCTTGGCTGGGGCAGCTCCATCAGGAGAACCTCTGTGTGTCACCTTCTGGGTGGAACTGCAGGAACTGAGCATCTTCTTGGCTGGTTTATTGTCACCTCCTGTTCAGGAGAATTGCTGCTGGGACAGTCACTAACGATGGGCCTAGTCCATCTGGGAGAAAGGAATTAATGTAGATTTGGGAGTAGAAACACTTATAAAGGGAGGGGGTTACAAACCTGGAGGGGTTTACAGTGGCCAGTGTCTAGAAGAATATTAATGCTGTCGTGGTGCAGAGAAAGAATGAAGGACCAGAGTGAGAGATCCAGGAAAAGATGGTGCTGCTTTTGGGAAAGCACTGAAGGACTTCAGAGGGACAGGGTAAGAGAGCTAATAATTGAGTGTGATAATCACACATTCAGGGACTCAGGTGGAGTTGCTTTGAAATGGAAACCAAAAGGCTTTGGCATCCTCGAGTTCCCAGAACTCATTAACATCATGTAGCCACTGCAAAATGAAATGGGCTTTTCCTGGTGGTGTGGGCAGGAAGGGAGTGTGCCAGTCCCACAGAGCACAGGTCTGATCAGCACTGCCTGGGGAGAAAGGCACTGCTGGAGGAAGATCAGCTGGAAAGATGAGGATTCTTCAGGGTGTCAGAGCACATCTGTAAAATCCTGGATATTCTGAACAGGTGGGGAGGGTCTGATAGAACTTGTTGGGTTTTCCAGCACCAGAACATCAGTTCTGGCCTGAGGCTGGGAGGTGGCATGTAGGAAACACCAGGAAATGAAGTTATGCTGGGAAACTCCTCATGGGATGTAGTGGTAGCAGCATCCAGGGTTCACAAGGGATTTCACAAAGGAACAGCCTGGTTTGGACTCTTAAATCCACGCAGGGCATCCCTGGCTCCAGAATTCCTTAACCACTGGGAAGTGGAAGCTGGAAAACCTCTGGCCTGCCCAGGTACAGCTCTGAGGTGCTTGTCAGGAGGCACAAACAGCAGAGTTGGGTTTGTCATCCAGGGAAAGCACAGGCTCAAAGGAATGTTACTGTCATTTAAAAATCTAATTTTTTCTATTTCTCCTACTTAGCTGCTCCTCCAACTCTCCTGTCTTTAATGACATTTGTGTGTCAGCCTGTTTTCCTACACTCTTCCTGACTGATTCCAAATTTTAGTAACAGCTTTATGTCGTTGGTGTGCAGCTCTTAGGTACATTTTTTTCTCTGCATCTCTGCTGGCAATGCACTTACATGGCCAGAGAAGGGTCCTCAGAATCTTGTTGAATTCAGCAATGAGCTTGTGTCAAAAATAATCCCTGCCCTGGAACTGCTGTGTGGCTGACAGCAATGTGGTGTAGCTATCCCGAGTCATTCCCGGTGTGGAAATTCCCTGTGATGTGCAAGTTCTGGCATTTAATGAGCATGGTGGTGACCAGCCAGAGCTTCACACAGCTCTGCTCCCCAGGTGCCATCAGCCTCGTTAATTCTGCAATTACCCCAGCAACGTCTAGGAGTTAATTCTGTTTGCTGAGGGCTTTTGGGACTCGAGATGGAAGATGTTCCTCTGGCCTGTCAATCCTATTAAACAATTGGGTAATTCTCATAATGGATCTTATTATTTTTTCCCTGGCTGAGTATTGTTCTGAAAAGCTGAGATTTGCCAGTTCTGAAGTGTCTTACAGAGCACAGAATCCCAGGGTCACTGGGGCTGGAAAAGCCCTCCCAGACCATGGAGTCCAAGCTGTGCCCAGATCTTGTCCCCAGCCCAGAGCACTGAGTGCCATGTCCAGGCCTCCAGGGATGGGCACTCCAAACCTCCCTGGGCAGCCCTGCCAAGGCCTGAGCAACCTTTCCATGGATCCAGGCTGTGCAGAGCCCTCTGCAGAGCCTCCCTGCCCTGCAGCACATCCACACCCACCCCATGGGCTGCCCCTGGCTGACTGAGGGTGCCCTCCATCCCTCCCTCGTGCAGATCACCCATGGAGCTGTAGAACAGGACTGAGGCAGCCCTGATCCTCTGGTGCCCATTCCCAGCTGGATGTGCCTCCATCCCCAGCCCTCCCTGGCTCAGCTTTGTCCCACCAGGAGTGCTGAGCCATGGACTGGACAGGGACACTTTCCCTTTGGGAAGGAGAGTTCTGGGCCCATTTGCTGCAGCTCCTGGTGTTCCCCAGTCTCTCCAATGCAATATTGGGCTGCACAATCCTGCAAATACAATAAAAAACAGTAAGAAAATTCTTGGGATTATTTTGCCAAGAATTACTTGGATTAATATGTTGAAGACCATTTTGAGCCACGTGTACTGGGAAGATGCTCACAAATCATCAGATCTAATCTCTTCTTGCTGCAGCCATGTAAATCTTTCATCAATAAATCATAATACATTTTAAGGTTTCTTTAGTCTCTGCCAGGTCAGCCGGAAAGCTGTCCCAGAAATTCCTTTCTCTCCGGGTTAAACCTCTAATATGATACAGCTTATGCATATTTTAATGTTGGCACGAGAATCATTCGAATAGATTTTTCACTTTCCTTGAGCTTCTCCTTTCTCCAGTCCCACAGGACAACCTCCTTTGTCTTCACAAAGGTGAACATCCGAGCTCTCCCTTTCCTCCTGTGCTTCATTTTCCTTGGCTGTTTTAACAATCCTTGCCCACATTACTGTGAGCTGGGCGAGTGAGCTGCCTTCCCCACGTTTGTGCTACACCCAGAGCTTTGATCCCATACCCCAGAGGTTTGTGCAGAGGGATGGGGAGCCAGGGCAGCAAACAGGACCTGCGAGCTCTGGCTGTCTGCTGCCGTTTGCCCAGGGAGGATCCTGCACTCGTGGGCACTCGGAGAACCATAACTCATTTCCTCTGTTTGCCTCAGCCTGCTCTAATCTCCCATCCATTAAGAGTTATCTCTGAATAATGAATGGAGAATCCATTAACAAGGGGAAAGGGCAGCTGTAGTATTTATTTTAAAAAAAGGGAAACACTCCAGCTTCTTTGCTTCTTCCCTCCCCAGCTTTCTTCTCTTCCATTAGCTGAGCTCCAGCTGCCAGAAAAAACACTGGAGGAGTTAACCAGGCGAGTCAGTTGTAGGATGTGACAAGCAGTGAGTAGCAGCTCTCTGTTGCCAATGCCAAGCTGTGTAAAACCACTCCAAATTGTTCCTGTGGCGGCTGATGGCCGTGGCAGGAGGGAGGAATCACAAATCCCAAATATCTGGAGGGGTTGGTGAGGCTTTTCCAGCACTGTCCTCTTTGGTAGGAGCAAGTGGATGGGAGTAACCTGGGGAAAGGTGGTGGCAAGTGGGGGCAGAGCTCAGGTGGAGAGAAAATAATCAGGGTGTGAGTGGAGATCCATGGAGGTATTTTACAGGAGTCTGTCCTGAGAGAAGGAAAGGATCCCTCTCTCTGAGGTATGCTAGCAAACCCATCAATTAAAGGATTAAACTCTCCCAAATTACTTCATAGAATCCCAGAAGGGTTTGGGTGGGAAAGGACCTTAAAACCATCCCACTCCCACCCTGCCATGGCAGGGACACCTCCCACTCTCCCAGGCTGCTCCAAGCCTCATCCAGCCTGGCCTTGGACGCTGCCAGGGATCCAGGGGCAGCCACAGCTTCTCTGGGCACCTGTGCCAGGGCCTGCCCACCCTCCCAGGGAAGAGTTAACAGCTGCAATAAGGGGGTAGACTGTGGGTCTTGTGTTTAAGATAAGCCAGAGAAGGTGAAGCTGTAAAGTTTAGCTCCTATCAAGGAGTGGGTTATAATTCCCACTGCTCTCAGCTGACTGGAGAAATGTCACTGGGAAAAGTCCTGTGAAATTCAGAGCAGCCAAGTGCCAGGTCTGGAGTTCAGAGTGGGACGTCAGAGCAGGCTGCTCATGGTGAGGCCAGGCAGTGGCATGAGTAACCAGGAATGCCTGGAAATATCCCAGTGTGGGGCTGGTGAGGCTCCAGCTGCAGTGTCCTGGGTTTGAGACACAGGCAAATGGGAGGAGCCAGAGGCAGGGGGAGCTGGGGCTGTACCTGAGGCCTTTGGCCGCTGAGTGCCACTCCAGCAGCACATCAGGGACTTTCAGGAGTAGCGTGGGGGTCCCTGGATGGTTTGTGGAGCTGGGAATGGAGCTGATTGCCTCCCGAGGCCACAGCCAGCCATCCAGGCCTGTCAGGGCATCCCTGCCAGAGGGTGCTTGGGCTTGGAGCCTCTCTGCTCCCTCCTCCTCTGCTCTTTGTCCTCGTCCTGGTGTCCCCAGCTCTGGGATCAGTTGGAACAGCCCTCCGGGGTCAGAGCCAAACGGAGCTGACAGCACTCATGGAGATGAAAATTCACAGAGCTTTTCCTCTGCATCCCAGAAACTCTTCCTCCTTGGCATCTTCAGATCTCAAGGCTTTCGTTCACTCCCCATTTCCCACTGATCCTTGCCCAGAAATCAGAGGTGTAAACAGGTTGAGTTGGCAGCTCTGGCCAGTGTTGGTTCAGCTGTAGGTGACAGTGCTGGGGACAGTTGGGATTTCACTGGACTTGGTGCCTGGGGGTGGCCTGGCCCTGCCAAGGCTTTGCTGGGACCTTGGGAACACCTGAGAGGGAAATGAGTTGAACTCCCATCACCTCTCTGAGGGTCCTGGGCTGTGAGCCAGGAGCTGTGGGCCAGGGGCACACTGGGCCTTTCTGGAGGGGTTATGGACAGTGGAACCTCGATTCAGACCAGTTTGAGTTTGGAGACACCTTTGATTCTACCTTGTCACAGAACCACTGACTCCCAGAAGGGTTTGGGATGGAAGGAACCTTAAAGCTCACCCAGTGCCACCCCTGCCATGGGCAGGGGCACTTCAGACTGTCCCAGGTTGTTCCAAGCCCCAGTGTCCAGCCTGGCCTTGGACACTGCCAGGGATCCAGGGGCAGCCACAGCTTCTCTGGGCACCTGTGCCAGGGCCTGCCCACCCTCAGAGGGAACAATTCCTTCCCAATATGCCATCTGTCCCTGCCCTCTGGCACTGGGAAGCCATTCCCTGTGTCCTGTCCCTCCATCCCTTGTCCCCAGTCCCTCTCCAGCTCTCCCAGAGCCCCTTTAGGCTCTGGAAGGGCTCTGAGCTTCCCCTGGATCCTTCTCTTCTCCAGGTGAACACCCCCAGCTCTCCCAGCCTGGCTCCAGAGCAGAGGGGCTCCAGGCCTGGGAGCATCTCCATGGCCTCCCACAGGTCCTTGTCTTTCTGATGTGAACAATGTCACTGAAAACTACCTGTAAACCTGCAGTATCTTGGGTTTATGGCCTCTGAAAGACACTGCAGCACGTGCAGTTAATTCTTCCTTTACTATTCTCAAATTAATTCTCAATTCTCAATATACAGCTAATTCTCACCTTACTGCCATTCAGGTTTGTTTAACCTTCTCATCCATCCCACCAAAGGTCCCAGAATGAGGTGGGGAAATCCAGACTGTCATTGATGTTTTGTGATCAGTTTTCAGCATATTGCTTATAGACACCAACATTTCACAGCACAGCACAGCTTCCTGATGTTCCATAGACTTCGATCAAAAATGTCAGGAATATACATTTCTAAGATCAAGTTAAAGCTTCATAAAACTGATTTGAGAACAAAACTTCTCTCAGTGTTAAGTCTGAGTTCCTGAGAATGCTGAGTGATCGTCTCCATGGTGGCTGCTGGCAGGGAAGGGACCCTGTGGGCCATCGTGGTGGTGACAGAACAGTTGGGCAGCAGCTCCACACTCCTGGAGAAGCTCGTGCCTCCCTTGGGTGGTGCAGGGAGCACACCCTGCTGGGTCCATCCCCCTGCTTCCCTCGGAGCTGCTCGCTGACAGGAGCTGTGCTGTTCCCACAGGGACACGGCGGGGCAGGAGCGGTTCCACACCATCACCACCTCCTACTACCGAGGGGCCATGGGCATCATGCTGGTGTACGACATCACCAACGCCAAGAGCTTCGAGAACATCAGCAAGTGGCTCAGGAACATCGATGAGGTGAGTGCCACATCCCAAACCTGAGCGCCTTGTGGTGACCCCTGACCGTGTGAGGATCCCCCAGAGCTCAGCTCTGCCCTGGGCTGGCAGAGGGAGTCACTGACCCAGGGCTTTGGGTGTCCTGTGTCCCCTCAGCTCTCCCTTCAGCTGTGCCAGGAGGGTTGTGACATCAAACAGGAGCCTGTGGTATCCTGAAATACTCAATTTCATGCCTGTGCTGGAGGAGGGTGGGAAGTGAGGAGCACACTGGGAGCTGGGAAGGGCAGGGTGGGAGCAGCTGCCACCGCCCAGTGAGGGCAGAGGGGCCCAGAGAGGCCCCCCCAGCCAGCAGCTGCAGAGTAGCTACGCTGTGTGTTACTACTCATAGCTACTCTGTGTGTTACTACTCATAGCTACTCTGTATGTTACTACTCATAGCTACGCTGTGTGTTACTACTCATGGCTACGCTGTGTGTTACTACTCATAGCTACTCTGTATGTTACTACTCATAGCTACGCTGTGTGTTACTACTCGTAGCTATGCTGTGTGTTACTGCTCATGGCTACGCTGTGTGTTACTACTCATAGCTACGCTGTGTGTTACTACTCATAGCTACGCTGTGTGTTACTACTCACAGAAGCTGTTTCTTGAATTGACTGTGTAAATCCTCAAAGGTACTTACACATGACCATCTCCGCTCCCTCAGAATCTTGTCATGAAATACTTGGAGGTTGCTCATGGCTGGTGCAGGTAGCTTGGCTCCTGCTGCTGGGAGTGTTTGGGTAGCTGATTGCAGTCCCTGGCAGAGGAGAACCAGGACAAGGAGGCTGGAGAATTTCAGGCAAGGTCAAGTGAAGCAGAAGGAAGTGATGTGGAGGCATTAAGTGCCTGAATCCCCAAGAGTTCATCCTCCAGGAATTCTGAGATGGCAGGAGAGCAGCACAACTGGAAGTTCTTGGTTTTGTTACACTGTTCCCATGTGGAATAAATGTTTGGATTTTCCTAGAAAGCATGGAGATGGCCCTGTAGAGCTGAACACAGGTCAGGGCTGTCAGGCACTGCTCAGTGGAGCCCTGAGGCTGGGGAAAGCAGCACAGCAAAACTGGGATGTTGGGAATTTCCCAGCATGAAAAGTGGGAAGTGATGCCACTTTATGGAAAGGTGCCCAGTGTGGTGGGAACAGGAGAGGGGATAAGGCAGCACAGGACGAGACTCAGCAATGAGTCAAATCTAAACTTGAAACTGAGGCCTTTGGATTCTGCAGTTGCTTTGTTAAAAAACTCAGAGGTGTCCAGGTGAGTGATGGATGTCATTGGTGCCATCAGGGCTTTTGGTGCCCTTGTGTTTTCCATGTGTGCCACACCAAGTGGGTAGCTGATCTCAGGTGCTCTGTGGAGGCTGCTTAGGTGGTTTTACAGCTGCTGTGGCTATAAAAGGGATGTTTGACATCTTAGGGACCTTTTATTATTATGGGAGAAGCTCAGTAATGGGGTGTGCTTGGAGAAGTCATGGACTTACAGAGGTTGAAAATCCCTTGGAGATCATCAGGTCCAGCCATTCCTAGCACTGCCAAGGCCACCACTGACCCCTGTCCCCAAGTGCCACATCCACAGGGCTTTTAAATCCCTCCAGGGATGGGGCCCTGGACAGGCTGGGAGGGGACACATTTTTCCCAGGGCCTTTCCTGGCAGCTGTCCCTCCCCTCTTCCCCCAGCCTGGAGCACTCCATGGGGTTGGTGTGACCCCCTGCAGGCCCCAGCCCTTGTTGGCCCTCACCCTGTTGTCCCAGCCCATGGATCCAGGCTGTGCAGAGCCCTCTGCAGAGCCTCCCTGCCCTGCAGCACATCCACAGCCACCCCATGGGCTGTCCCTGGCTGACTGAGGGTGCCCTCCATCCCTCCCTCGTGCAGATCACCCCTGGAGCTGTAGAACAGGACTGAGGCAGCCCTGATCCTCTGGTGCCCATTCCCAGCAGGATGTGCCTCCATGCCCAGCCCTCCCTGGGCACAGCTTCATCCCAGCCAGGTTTGTCCCAGCAGAGTGCTCCTGTCCCAGCCATAGCTGCCAGTTTCTCCAGGAGAATGCCATGGGAAATGGTGCTGAAGGGTTCATCAAAGCCCAGGCAGATGCATCCACAGCCTTTCCCTCGTCCATTAAGGAGGTCATCCTGTCATGAAGGAGATCAGGCTGGTCAAGCAGGAGCTGTCATGAAGGAGATCAGGCTGGTCAAGCAGGAGCTGTCATGAAGGAGATGAGGCTGGTCAAGCAGGAGCTGTCATGAAGGAGATCAGGCTGGTCAAGCAGGAGCTGTCATGAAGGAGATCAGGCTGGTCAAGCAGGAGCTGTCACACAGCCAGGCTGGCTGGGCCTGGTCCCATGGGTGTCCTGCACGTGCTGTGTGATCACACTCCAGGTGATTGCTCCAGGCCCTTCCCCAGCTCCGAGGTCAGGCTGGCAGGCCTGGAGTTCTGGATCCTCCTGCCAGCCCTTTTTGGAGCTGGGCGTCACACTGGCCAGCCTCCAGTGAGATGGGGCCTTCCCAGCTCACCAGGACTGGTGATAAATGATTCCTGTCCTCCCTCAGAGAGGCCTGTGCTGAAGGGGATGGGCTGGATCTGGGATTCCTCATTCCTGCCTGACACCGTGCAGGAAACACTGATCCCTCCCCTCCCTGTTCCCTTTGGAGACCCTGCTCCACTGCTTGGCTTCTGTTTCCCATCTCTCCCACATTTTTCTTTTTGGGTCCTACCTCTGTTTTCCTCCATAGTCTGTCTTTCTCCACAGCTTATCCCTCACATTGTGCAGTGGCAAAGTAGAGAGGAGAAAACCATTAACCAGCTCCAGGAAGTCATTAGGAGGCGGGGGTTTAATTACAGGTGGTTCCTCAGCCACTGCAGTGCATGAAGCTCGACTGTGGGCAGCTGTAGATGTCCCCAAATTCAAGCTGAGGTGGTGGCCTGGCCACACCAAAGTGAAGCAGATACTTCAGGTGTGTTGGGGCAGATGTGTAACCCTGTCCCTGTGTCCTTCCAGCACGCCAACGAGGATGTGGAGAGGATGCTGTTAGGAAACAAGTGTGACATGGAAGATAAAAGAGTTGTCCCTAAAGCAAAAGGTGAACAGGTGAGTGCCAAACAAAAACTTCTTGAAGTCAGCAAATCATTTCCAGGACTTCCCACCTGCCCCGGGGAGCTGGGATGCCCCCTTGGGCTGTGCCAGGGGATGAGCACGGGAGCTGGATTTGCTGATGGGTTTTAAGTCCTGGGAGTGTTTTTTCAGAAACTGCCATGAATGGGATGAGTTCAGCTGCAGTTTCTGCTTCCTTTGATAACTCAACATTCCCAGACATCGCTGAAGTTCCTCACGATGTGACAGTGTCTGGTGTCTGTCCTCTCACACCCAGACAGAGATTTGGGATTATTTAATACTCTTTCATTGTTCTGAATTGTGAAGTTCTGAATCTTCTTCTGAGCCACCTCCCCTGGCTGGTGCCGCTGGTGCCTGTTGGGGCTGAGTCACAAAATCCCAGAATGAGGTTGGAAAAGACCTCCCAGACCATCGAGGCCAGGCTGTGACCAATCCCCACCTTGTCCCCAGCCCAGAGCACTGAGTGCCACCTCCAGGCCTTCACTGGGCACCTCCAGGGATGGGCACTCCAAACCTCCCTGGGCAGCTGTGCCAAGGCCTGAGCACCCTTTCCATGGAGAAATTCCTCCTCATGTCCAGCCTGACCCTGCCCTGGCCCAGCTTGAGGCCATTTCCCCTTGTCCTGTCCCTGTTCCCTGGGAGCAGAGCCTGACCCCCCTGGCTGTCCCCTCCAGTCAGGAGCTGTGCAGAGCCACAGGGTCCCCCCAGAGCCTCCTTTTCTCCAGGCTGAGCCCTTTCCTAGCTCCCTCAGCTGCTCCTGGGGCTCAGCCCCTTCCCAGTTCCGTTCCCTGCCCTGGACACCTCCAGCCCCTCCAGGTCTCTCTTGTCAGGAGGGGCCCAGAGCTGTCCCCAGCACTGGAGGTGCCCCAGCAGTGCCAGCACAGGGGACAGGCACTGCCCTGGCCCTGCTGCCACAAGGCACAGCTCAAGGGCCGTTGGCCTCTTGCCCACCTGGGCACCCCTGGGCTCATGTCCAGTCCAGTATTCCCTGCTCTATAAACACTGCCTCTTCCCAGAGCGCTGGTGGCACTGCTGGAATATCCCCAGGAGCACTTTGAATATCCCCAGGATCTCTAACCTCCCTCTCTCTGTTTGGTGCAGATTGCCAGGGAGCACGGTATTAGGTTTTTCGAAACTAGTGCAAAAGCAAATATAAACATTGAGAAGGCATTCCTCACATTAGCAGAAGACATTCTTCGAAAGGTAAGTGCTCACAGCATTCCTTTGAAACAAATATCCTGAAATTCCACCTCTCGATGTTTTGATGTTCACCTGAGTTGTTGCAGTGTTTGACTTTGCTGTGCTGAGGCCAAGGAGTCCCTGAAGGAGCAGGGCTGAACTTCTGAAGTTGATGTTTTGTTCTTGTGGGGGTGCTCCCTGCAGGGAGTAATATCCACCAGAGCCGAGGAACTGAAATTCCTGCATTTGGCCCTTACACTCATGTGTGTGTGCCTGGAGTTTAACCATTTCCATTGGTGTGGAGAGAATTATCCTTTCCTGCCACCATCTCAGTCAATGCCCTGACATCTCGGGAGAGCCTCTTGGGAAGAGTTCAGCTGTGGGGGTGGGACAGAGGAGTGAGCTCTGCCACTGCCAGCCTTGTTCGCAGGGATCAGCCCCTGCCTCTGCCTTTCCTCGGAGGTTCTGTTGCACCACTTCATCCCATGCTCAGCTCCCCTTCCTGAAAGGTGCCGTGTGCCATGGGACCGTGCAGTCAGTGAGGCTGGAGATCCCTCTGAGTCCAACCAACAGCCCAGCACTGCCGGGATCACCTCTGACCCCTGTCCCCAAGTGCCACACCCACACAGCTTTTAAATCCCTCCAGGGCTGGGCAGCTGGGACAGGGCTGGGCAACCTTTTCAGGAAGAAGTTGTTCCCTATATCCAATCTAAACCCTCCTGGCACAGCTTGAGGCCATTCCCTCTCATCCTGTCTCTATTCCCTGGGAGCAGAGCCTGACGCCCCTGGCTGTCCCCTCCTGTCAGGAGTTGTGCAGAGCCACAAGGTCCCCCCAGAGCCTCCTTGTCTCCAGGCTGAGCCCTTTCCCAGCTCCCTCAGCCGCTCCTGGGGCTCAGTCCCTTCCCAGCTCCGTTCCCTGCCCTGGACACCTCCAGCCCCTCCAGGTCTCTCTTGTCAGGAGGGGCCCAGAGCTGTCCCCAGCACTGGAGGTGCCCCAGCAGTGCCAGCACAGGGGACAGGCACTGCCCTGGCCCTGCTGCCATCCCAGGTTGTCTCGTCCATGCCCTGCACCAGATCCCTGTGTGCCCAGAGCTGCTGGCTGCTGCTCTGCCTGTGGCCATGACACATTTCATGAGTGGAAAATGTGTCAGGTTCCCATGGGTGCCACTGCGGTGTTCAGGACTGGGCTGGGCTGGATCCGTGCGTGGCTCCGGGGCTGCTCCCATGGGATGTACCCTCACAGCCAAGGGCTCAGGGTACACAGTAACCCCTGTGCTGGAGCATTCCTGCCTAGGAGCAGGTCATGGAGACTGTGGAGTTCCAGACACACAGATTGGCCAACCCTGGCATTTGTGCTCTTGCTGCTCCCACAGGTGAACCCCATCCTGAGCCTCTCATCCCTGCCTTCCTCCTCTCTCCCATGGGAATGCTGTGGATAATGTCACCCAGTTGTCACTGTAGTCCTCAGTCATTTCTTAATCAGTTTTTGACAAGCTTGTGTGAGAGATGGGGTGAAAACCCCTGGCCTTTAGTGAACAGGCGGTGGGGCTACAAACCATGCTGACCTTTATGCCTTAAATCTTCATTTCTGGCCTCTGTAATTATCTGGGGGGTTCTTTTGCAAGGCTGTGACGAAGAGAGTAAAAAAGGACTGTGGAGACTGAAGTGTGGTGAGGGTTTAGGTTCATTTCCAGCCAGCTGGAAGTAGATGTTGGTGCTGGATCAGACCCGCTGGAGTGGGGTTTTGGCTTTGGTGGCACCAAGTTCTGTCCTGGGACAAGGAGGAGCCTGTGTGTCCTCTGCCTCGGGAGCTGCTGTCCCAAGGAGCAGGGAGCAGAGGCTGGGAACAAGCCATTTATCCATAAAAACTGTGGGTTTTGGAGGTCATTAGTGCACATAATCAGAGTTCAGCTTGTGTTGTTTGTGGGCTGGCATCTCCTTACTGCACCAGACCAGCATGGGCTCTGTGTGCAGCACCCAAAATAGTTCCAGTCGACTTTGGGGTGGTCCAAGTTCAAGCACTGGGATTTTTCCCAGCTTTCCAGTTGTTTTAAATAAACAAACCAAACAGAAAAAAGAGCCCTTAAATTGGTTTTGCACATTTGTGCTGGAGTGGGGGGAGGATTCCCTGCGTTTCTGTGGAGCTCTTTGTGCACAGTTGGTTCCCAAGATCATCTGGTGATGTCAGTCTCTGCGAGCCGCTGGCTCTCCAGCTCAGTGTTTTCCTGGGAATCTCCCGGAGCCATCTAACTGTGTTCACTTGTTTCCTTGCAGACCCCTGTAAAAGAGCCCAACAGTGAAAATGTAGATATCAGCAGTGGCGGTGGGGTGACGGGCTGGAAGAGCAAGTGCTGCTGAACCTTCTCCTCTCTCACCAATCGCCATCCACCGCCCCTTTTTTCTCGCTGCAAAACAAACCACTCTGCCCGTTTTTTAACCTGAAACCAATGTTTTTGTTCCTCATCTTAACGAGCTCCTGCCTCCCCTTGGTTTTCCGGCTAGGACAGCTTTGCCTACTCCAGTTTTCTCAACACATGTATAGGAAATTCATCTCCGTGACTTCATTTCCATGTCCCTGCTCAACTCACCACTACGTTTGGGTTGTATTATAGTCCCGTCCCTCCTGCCATTAAACCCCAGAGCAATCATACTCAACTCTCTTCTGCAAATTGTATAAGAATAAAGGTTAGAATTAACAATTGATTTTGTACAACAGTGGAATTTTCTGTCATGGATCATGTGCTTGAGTCACCATATTCTCTAGATGCATCAGCAAGAGCCAGGAAAAACTCATTTTCGCCTTGAGTCCGTGAGTGGGGTTTTTTTGTCCTGTGCCTTATGTGGAAAAAGGAACTTTTATTTTCACTTTCTTTTCTTTTTTCTGGTGCAAGCATGTGCAGGAGACATCCCATCCCCCCGTGCCATTGAGTCCTGACCTCTGTAGTGGTTGCTTTCTGTAACGTTGGTGTCATGCATCGAGGACAAAGGGTGGTGCAAAACAAAAGCAAACTCCATGTAACCTGCTGTGTCTCCTCTTGGCGATCCTGCCGTTCCCAACTCTTCCTGCTGCCATTTTTTTTTCTCACTTTGCCGCTCTTTCCTTTTTTTTTTTTTTTTGCCTGCATGCTGCTTTGATTTGCATTTCTCCATGGTGTGATGTGTTAATGGAAAGGATGGCAACGCGGTGTGTTTGCCAAAAATTTAATACAAAGCACTGATTTAGCTTCCGAGGTAAAAATGTTGAGATTCCTACTAACCCCCCTAGCCCTGTCCGTCACTAGTGATTCCCTCCTCCCGCGTAGCCCCGGCCTTTCCCATATGGAAGAGTTATTTGCATGCACTAGTTTCTATGGAGGGTGATGTGGTTGTCTACTTTCTGTGTATGAATATAACATGGATTCCCAAACTGACAGCAGTTCATTAACACGAGCTCCCAGCCTCTCTCCCTGCCGGCCGCTCCGAGGGCTGCGGGCGCCGGGCGAAGGCCGAGCGGAACTGGACGGAAAGAGAAGGAAAGGAAAGGAAACAAACCAGCCAGTGGGCAGTTTAATTTATTACCTCCCTGGAAACTTTCCACTTTCCTGTGTCCAAAGCCGTGCTGGGCCAGCCCCGCCCCGGCTCCGGGCGCTGGGAGCCCGCGGGTGATCCCGGCCCGGCCGCTGCCCCCGGGACCGAGCGGAGCAGCCTTTCCGCGCTCCCTGCCGCTGCTGCCGCTGTCACCCGGGCCGTGCTGGCCCTGTCCTGCCACAGGAGGGGCCCAGCGCTGCTGCTGCCTCTGCCGAGCGCTCCTCCCGCGGGAGCTGCTGCGCGGCCGCTGCTGAGCGAGGATCCCTGGCTGTGGATCCCTGGCTCTGGATCCCTGGCTCTGGATCCCTGCCCGTGGATCCCTGCCTGTGGATCCCTGCCCGTGGATCCCTGGCTGTGGATCCCTGCCCGTGGATCCCTGCCCGTGGATCCCTGCCCGTGGATCCGTGGCCGTGGATCAGTGGCCGTGCATCCCTGGCCGTGCATCCCTGGCCATGAATCCCTGGCCGTGAATACCTGGCAGTGAATCCCTTGCCGTGGATCACTGGCCGTGGATCCCTGGCCGTGGTCCCTGGCAGTGAGTCCCTGGCCGTGGATCCCTGGCCGTGAATCCCTGGCTGTGGATCCCTGGCCATGGTCCCTGGCCATGGATCTATGGCCGTGAATCCCTGGCCGTGGATCCCTGGCCATGGTCCCTGGCAGTGAGTCCCTTGCCGTGCATCCCTGGCCGTGGATCCCTGGCTGTGGATCCCTGGCCATGGGTTCCTGGCCGTGGATCTATGGCCGTGGGTCCCTGGCCATGGATCTATGGCCGTGGGTCCCTGGCCATGGATCCCTGGCCATGGGTCCCTGGCTGTGAGTCCCTGGCCGTGGGTCCCTGCCTGTGGATCCCTGGCCGTGGGTCCCTGGCCATGGGTCCCTGGCTGTGGGTCCCTGGCAGTGAGTCCCACCCAGAGTGCCCAGCTCTGGCTCTGGCCTCGGCCACGGCCACGGCCACGCCGATGTGGACGCGCTGCAGCCTCCCCGAGCCCTGCTCTGCTCCCGGGCCCAGCCTGTGCCTCTCCAGCCCCGGCGTTGGCATCGGGACTGTCTCCGCTCCGCCCCCGCCGCAGTCGGTAACGCTGAGTGAATTTTAATGAAATGATGGTGTTTTAACATGGAACTCCTCGTCCGGAGCGGCTCCTTCCCGTGTGGGGACTCACCGAGGTGTCTCCCTGTCCCTCTGTGTTTGCCATTTTGTCCCTGTGTGTGTTAACCCTTCCCAGGCGAGTGGCTGGTGGGGTCGGGCTCAGTGTTGTACAGAGTCCGACCACTTTTGGTTAAATCTGCACTTTCTAACGTGATCAAAAAGGGAAAAAAAATGGCGAAATCTACATCGAGCGGTTTTTTTTGTATAATCCTTCTTTTAAACGTGAGCTTTTTATTTGCTTGCGGGGGCTCGGCTCCTGTGTGTCACCCCTTTGTAGACGCTGTGCTCATTGCAGGCACAGGCAGAGCCCAGGCCACTCGCTGGTGCCACTCGCTGCCACCGCCGTCCCCTCGTCCCTCCCCGGTCAATAAAACTGAACTGTTCCTCTCGGGTCTATTTTCTGTTCCTGTCCAAGCTCGAGCTGCACCCGCGGGCCCAGGCGGGGCAGGGCCGGGAGGAGGGAGCAGCACGAGTCGGGGCCGATGCTGAAACAGATAAAACCCCCTAAAAATAATAATAATGGTAGTAATAATAATGATCATGTCGGAGGAGTTTGCAGTAACGTGATGTCTGCTGGTATCTAAACTCCCTGCTAGTTCCAAACTAACTGCTTGTGAAACCTCTGCTTGGACCCCCAGCCCAGCCCTGTGGAGTAGAGAAGGGCAGCGGGAGGTGACAGCAGCCCCTCCATGTTCCCGGCCCCGCCCGCGGAGGGAGCTCAGCGCTGCCCTTTTGTCACAAAAAAAGTGTTAAACGATGAAATTGGTCCTGCTAAACCAAACCTGAGCTTGGCTCTGTCCCACGGCCGTGTCACACGCCGGGGTCGCCGCGGCGCTTCGTGCCCTCGGACTCGGACAGTGAAATAAAACAGCATCAAGGTCTTGGATTAATTCCCATGCTGACAATTTTTTACTTAATCTTTTAATATTTTTGCTACTCCACTCTGGCTTTTTATTTAAAACACATTCTTTTGTACCACTTACTGTATCAAATTGTATAAAAGATCACTGTCCCATTCTTGGTCGTACCAAGAGCAAATAAAAGCTTTTATAAACTTGCAGTGGTGACTTCCTGGGCCCCCTTGAATTCCCTCTGGCTCCCGTGGGAGTGAGCCCAGCCCTGGCCACCCCTGGAGGAGGTGGGATGAGTCCCCCCAGAGCTTCAGGCCACCAGAACCAATTTGGCTGGGGGTAGAGCTGTTCCTCCTGCCTTTTCCAAAGCTGCCGGTGGTGTTTTCCGAGGGCAGCGGAGGCTCCGAGGCTGCCCCATCCCCACGTGGAGCCCCCATGGGTGGGCACACCCGGCTTGGGGCGTGAGGTCTCCTTTGGGACCCCTGCTTGGAGAGGGCCTTTGTCGGCATTTTTATGGAGAGTCGCTGTTCAGTCCATCCTCCTGCACCCCCGGCCCTGCCCTGCACGGGAAGCCGGGGTGGGTGTCCTCTGAGAGTTCCCCCAGTGCCAATGTCCCTCCTACCTGGCCCTGCCTGTCCCCTGTGCCAGTCCTCCAGCCCCGGGCTGGCTGTTCCCGGGTCTCCTGCAGCCTCGGGGGGGTCGGGCATGTCCCCCAAACAAAGCCCAGTGAGGGGACATCCCAGGGACAGCAGAGGACAAATTTCAGCAGCTGCACTTCTGCTGCTGTGGTGTTCCTGTTCCCACAGTGTCCCCAGTGCCGCGGTGGCTTATGCACCACAGTGTCCCCGCTGCCACAGTGTCCCCGCTGCCACAGTGTCCCCGCTGCCACGGCGTTCTGCTGCCATGGTGTCCCCGTTCCCATGGCGCCGGTATCCGGGAGAGGCTGCTTTTGTGCCGCTGGTGGGAATAAAGCTGGGACTGTGTCATGGCCACAGTCCCCGGCAGTCCCTGGGAGGGGACGAGGCCGTGGGGAGCAGCTCTGCCATCCCAAATCCTCCCCAGCCCGGGACTCATCCGTGTCCTGCACTGAGAGAATTCATCTGGCCCCGGGCACAGCCGTCCACGGACGGGGGGATTTTGGTGGGGGAGACTCCCAGGGGGGACCTGGCAGGGACCGTCCCCCATGGACGCCATCCAGCAGCTCCCAGTGTCCTGCTTGTCCGTGTCACCCCCGGCAGTGGGGGCTTTCCCTATCCTCCTCCTGCTGCTGCAGCCTCCTTGCTCCATCCCCATCCCCATCCCGGCTCCATCCCCATCCCCATCCCGGCTCCATCCCCATCCCCATCCCGGCTCCATCCCCATCCCAGCTCCGTCCCCATCCCCATGCCGGCTCCATCCCCATCCCCATCCCAGCTCCATCCCGATCTCAGCTCCATCCCCATCCCCATCCCCATCCCCATCCCCATCCCCATCCCCATCCCGGCTCCATCCCGATCTCAGCTCCATCCCCATCCCAGCTCCATCCCCATCCCGGCTCCATCCCCATCCCAGCTCCATCCCCATCCCGGCTCCATCCCCATCCCAGCTCCATCCCCATCCCAGCTCCATCCCCATCCCGGCTCCATCCCGATCTCAGCTCCATCCCCATCCCAGCTCCATCCCCATCCCGGCTCCATCCCCATCCCCATCCCAGCTCCATCCCCATCCCGGCTCCATCCCCATCCCCATCCCGGCTCCATCCCGGCTCCATCCCCATCCCCATCCCGGCTCCATCCCCATCCCCATCCCGGCTCCATCCCCATCCCGGCTCCATCCCCATCCCCATCCCGGCTCCATCCCCAACCCCATCCCGGCTCCATCCCCATCCCCATCCCGGCTCCATCCCCATCCCCATCCCGGCTCCATCCCGGCTCCATCCCCATCCCCATCCCGGCTCCATCCCCATCCCCATCCCGGCTCCATCCCCATCCCAGCTCCATCCCCATCCCGGCTCCATCCCGATCTCAGCTCCATTCCCAACCCATCTCTATCCTATCCCTGCTCTGTTCCATAGGAGTTCCTTCCCTGTCCCTATACCTGTTCCCTCCCTTTCCCTGCTCCTTTCCCACCCCTGGTCCTTCCCTATAGCTGCTCCATCGTTTTTCCTGTTCCTTCCCCATCTCTGGTTCATCCCACCCCTGCTCCTTCCCTGTTCCTGTTTCATCCCTTGCTCTGTTCCATCTCTGCCCCATCCGATCCCTGCTCCGCCCTGTCCAGCAGCAACCCTTGTGCTTGTCTCGGGGGACAGTGCGGGGGCAGGGGACAGCACACGGTGACATGTCCCCAGGGTTGGGCACGGGCCCTGCCCTTTCTTGCTGCTTCCTACACTCCTTCATCCTCCTCATCCCAATCTCCCTCTGCCCAGGGAGTGGGGATGGAGCCAGCAAAGGACCGGGGCGGGGGCAGGGGGGCGGTGGGGAGACCGGGACAAGACGGTACAGAGCTGGACCGGGGCTTCTCCCCCCCCGGCTGTGAGTGAGCGAGGGTGCGGGGACCCAGCGGGCCCGGTGTCCCCAGCTCAGGGAGGCCGGGAGTCCCCAGGCTGCGGAGTCCCCGCTGGGGTGGCGGTGATGTCCCCGCGGCGGTTCCCCCTGACCGTGATGTCCCTGGCACCCTCCCCGGTGCCGGCCGGGACATCGGGGTGTGGGCGGCCTCGGGGTCCCCCGCCTGTCCCCTGCTGGTCCCTTGTGCCCCCGCAGCTCTCGCTTGGGACCCCCGGCAGCTCCCGGCGGCTGCGCACCTCCGGCAGCGGGGCGGGATGGCGGGGGGTCCCCGGGGCGCCCCTGCTCCCCTCCCTCGGCGGATTGAGGGAGCCGAAGCCCCGGGACCAGGAGAGAGCCGGGGCTGAGCCCCCCGGGATCCCGAGGGCGCGGGCGGAGCCGTTCCCCCCCGCGGGGCAGCGCGTTCCCCCCGGGACACCCCCGGAGCGGCCCTAGGGGGTGCCCGGCCCTGGGGGATGCCCGGCCCTGGGGGGATGCCCGGCCGTGGGGGGGTGCCCGGTGTCGGGGGGGGGCCCGGCCGTGGGGGATGCCCGGTGTCGAGGGGGGATGCCCGGCCGTGGGGGGATGCCCGGCCGTGGGGGGATGCCCGGCCCTGGGGGGTGCCCGGCCGTGGGGGGTGCCCGGCCCTGGGGGATGCCCGGCCCTGGGGGGGTGCCCGGCCCTGGGGGGTGCCCGGCCCTGGGGGGGTGCCCGGCCCTGCGGGATGCCCGGTGTCGGGGGGGTGCCCGGCCCTGGGGGATGCCCGGTGTCGAGGGGGTGCCCGGCCCTGGGGGGTGCCCGGTGTCGGGGGGGTGTCCCGCACGGGGCTCGCCGCTCGCCGCCGCCTCCCCGCGCCCCCGCCCCCGCCGGGGGGGTTCCGCCTGCCGGGGCGGGCGGGCAGGAGGGGCCGGGGGCGGGCGGGGGGCGGCTCCTCCTGCCCCGCTCCCGCCGCCCCCCGCCCCCGGCCCCGGCCCCGGCCCCGGCCCGGCGGCGGCGGCGATGGAGCCCGGCCCGGGGCCGGCCTGAGCCGCGATGCGATGGAGAAGCTCGCGGCGGGGCTCGCCCGGCTCCGCTGGAGCCCCGCGGCGCTGCCCCTCGACGCCATCGTCAGCCAGTGCCGCCTGCCCACCCTCGTCTGCCTCGGGCAGGGTGAGCCCGGCGGGGGAAAGCACGAGGGGGGATGAAGGCTGGAGGGACGAGAAGGAGGAGGTGGGAGGGAGGTTGGAGTGATGGGGAGGAGGAGGAGGAGGAGGAGGGTGGGAGGAAGGCTGGAGGGACCAGGGGAGGGAGGGAGGTCGGAGGGACAGAGAGAGTGAGGCTGGAGTGATGAGGAGGAGGGAGAAAGGATGGAGTGATGAGGAGGAGGGAGGGGTGGAAGGCGGAGGGATGGGGAGGGAGGGAGGGAGGGAGGGAGGAAGGCTGGAGAGTGAGGAGGAGGAGGGAGGTTGGAGTGATGGGGAAAAGGGAGAGACGAAGGACGGAGGGAGCAGGAGGAGGGAGGGATACGAGTGATGAGGAGGAGGGAGCGGTGGAGCGCAGAGGGATGGGGGAGTGAGGAAGGCTCGAGAGTGAGGAAGAGGAAGGGAGGAAGGGTTGGAGGGAGAGATGGAGAGTGGAGGGATGAAGAGGAAGATAGGAAAGACGGAGAGGTGAGGAGAAGGAATGGTGACTGGAGAAGTGAGGACGAGGAGGGAGAGAGGAGGGCTGGACGAGTGAAGAAGAGGAAGAAGCTGAAGGGATGAGGAGGAGAAAGGCTGGAGGGAGCAGGAGAAGGAAGGACTCTGGAGCGCTGAGGAGGAGGGAGGGCGGGAGGAAGGCTGGGGCCAGGTGAGACATGACCACGCTGCTGCTCTGGCTCCAGGGCTGCTCTGGTGGGATCCTTCCGGCCGGGGGGGGCTGGGCCAGGGGGCCGGGGCTGCCCCTCACGGGGGTCCCTGGGCTCCTGCCCTGTGGGGATGTGAGGGGGGGTTGAGGGGCCCAGGTTGCCCCCAGTCCCCCGAGCCATGGCCCGGCAGCTTTCCCCACTGTCACCCTTCCCGGGTGACACTCTGGAGGTGCTGGCTCCAGGCAGCAGGGGCTGGGAGCCACCGTGTCCCCTCACCACCTCCCTGGGACACGGCCTGGCTGGGGGGCCCTGGCTGTGACCCCCCTGCCCAGGCTGGGTGCGGAGCAGGGGATGTGGCGGTGCGGGGAGCAGGGGGTGCAGGGGACCCCCGGCGTGGCTGTGTCCCCTCCGGAGCAGGGCCCATCCACGCAGGGGGAGTGCTGGGGGCCCAGGGTGGGTGCCGCGGGTCCTGGGTGGGTGCTGGGGGCCCAGGGTGGGTGCCGGGGCTCTGGGTGGGTGCCGGGGGCCCAGGGTGGGTGCCGGGGGCCCTCGGTGGGTGCCCGGGGCCCAGGGTGGGTGCCGGGGGCCCAGGGTGGGTGCCGGGGGCCCTCAGTGGGTGCCGGGGGCCCTGGGTGGGTGCCGGGGTGCCGCGCTTGTGGAAGGCTCCCGGGGGGGCCTGCGCCGGCCCCGACTCAATAAACTTCTTGTTTGCGGCGGCTGCAGCTTTTCAGGGGGGACAAAGAAATTGTTTCCTGGGCAACTGGCGGCTCTTGGCAGCGGCACCTGCTCATCCCTCGCTCCGTCCGTCCGTCCGTCCAGCGGCGCCGGGGGGGCGGGGGGGCTGGCGGTGGTGACAGCCCTGTCCCCCCGCAGGTGAGCGCGTGGAGGGGGTGACAGCCCAGGACGTGC
This sequence comes from Acanthiza pusilla, assembly GCA_036630365.1. NCBI lineage: Eukaryota > Metazoa > Chordata > Aves > Passeriformes > Acanthizidae > Acanthiza > Acanthiza pusilla. The sequence goes on along the minus strand of JAXCHO010000263.1, from coordinate 535,794 downwards.
TGCTAGTCCACTCGTGCCGACAGTGGACGACGGTGACAGCGCACAGCCTGGAGGAGGGACACTACGTCATCGGGCCCAAAATCGACATCCCGCTCCAGTACCCAGGTGGGGGGCTGGGGACAACGGGGACACCGGGAATGGTGTCCTTGGGCCAGCAGGGCCGGTCCTGCTCCCGCTGGGGCTGCTCCAGTAAGGTCCAGTCTGGGGCAGGAGATGCTCTGGTCAGGGAGCTTCCCCCAGCCCTGGCAGTGCTGCAGGGGCTGCAGAGGGGACAGGCAGGGATGGGGACAGGGATGGGATGGGATGGGATACAGGGATGGGATGGGATGGGATGGGATGGGACGGGATGGGATGGGATGGGATGGGATACAGGGATGGGATACAGGGATGGGATACAGGGATACAGGGATACAGGGATACAGGGATACAGGGATGGGCTGTAGACAGGGATGGTAGGGGAATGAGGTTGGGATGGGGACGTGGGCAGGGACGGGAGGGGGATAAGGATAAAATGGGATAGGGACACAGGGGAAGATGCGATGGGGTGCAGACAAGGACGAGGATGAGGACAGGGTAGGATGGGATAGAGCTGGGAATGGGAGAGAGATAAAGATGGGATGGGGCAAAGGGACAGGATGAGCTGGGATGGGATGAGGAAGGGATGGGACAAGGGAGAGCAATGAGGACAGGATGGGATGGGCAGTGGAGGAGCTGGGGGTGGGATGAGGATGGGGGTGGGATGAGGATGGGGGTGGGATGAGGATGGGGATGGGATGAGGATGGAGATGGGATGAGGATGGGGATGGGATGGGGGTGGGGATGGGATGGGGATGGGATGGGGGTGGGGATGGGATGAGGATGCCTTGGGGCCGGCAGTGCAGACGAAGGTGCTGAGCTGCCTCTGCCGCCACAGCCTTAACGACCCCTCTAAGTGCTCCATGGCGGTAATGAGTCCTGCTAATAAATAAATAATGGGAAATGGAGCGGGGGAGGGGTTAATCACCCGCCCCACGGGGGCTGCAGGGGGGCTGGGCACTGTGTTAACAGCCTGCGGGGGCTCGGGCTGCCCAGCGCTGCCCCGGCGTGTGGGGCTGCCCCGGCTCCAGCCTCGGGTGCCCCCGAGCCAAGCGCGGGGCGGCCGAGCGGCAGCTCTGGTGGCACAGCAGTGCCCCAGCTCCGCCGCCCGGGCGCGGCGGGGGATTGATATTCCCCTCAGGTCCGTGCCCGGCAGCCGATGCCGGTGGCGGCGGCTTCGCTGTGGCCGCAGCTCCCCCCGCTCCCGCTCCTGCCTTCCCTGCCGCTGCCGAGCCCCGCTCCCCTCCCGGGGACTCTCCCCCCGAGGCGTGGCTGGAGTGGGGTCACTGTGCCCGGGCAGAGCCGGGACCGGGTTTGGGGGGCAATGGGCACCCCTTGCCATTTGGGCTGCTCTGGGCGTGTTCTTCCATTCACAGGGACACTTTCTGGGGGTTCCCTGCAGCTCTGGGGGTGCCGAGTGGCATTGCTGGGACACCCCGCGTACCCCGTGCCTTGTCCCACCCAGAAGCCCCCCCAGGTGTTGCTGTGGGGGGCGCAAGGCCGGGGGTGCTGCGGGGTCTCTCTGCAGCCCTTGGACACTGGCAAAGCCCAAGCGGTGTCCCCAGAGATGCGGTGGGGACCCCAGGCTGCCGCAGGGGTGGCTGCCCCGTGAAGGGCTGCGCTGGCCCCAGGGTGGGTGACAGCAGGTCCCTGGGGGAGTCGGGCTCCTCTCACCTCGGTGGGCTCGGGTCCCCGCAGGGAAGTTCAAGCTGCTGGACCAGGACCGGGACCTCCGTGAGCCTGTGCAGTACTTCAACAGCGTGGAGGAGGTGGCCAGCATCTTCCCAGACCGCATCTTCGTCATGGAGGCCATCACCTTCAGCGTGAAGGTCCGGGGGGACAGCAGGGACGGGGCTGGGGCAGCAGGGAGTGGGAATTCAGGGGACACTGGGGACAGTGGGGCAGGAGGGGAATACTGGAGAGTAAGGGTGAGGCAACAGGGACTTCGGGGGTTGGTGGGACATAGGAGAGGACAGTGGGACAGCCAAAGGTGATGGTGGAACACCAGGAGTAAGTGGTGGGATATTGGGGGTGTTGGTAGCTACAGGGGGGTGTGGGAATAAAGGGGAGAGTGTGGGAAAGCTGGGGTCAGTGCTGGGACATGAGGAGAGGATAGGGGACAGCAGGGATCATGGTGTGACAGCAGGGATCATGGTGGGGTGTCAGGGATGGTGTTGGGGTGTCAGGGATGGTGGTGGGGTGTCAGGGATGGTGGTGGGACACCAGGGATGGTGGTGGGACACCAGGGATGGTGTTGGGGTGTCAGCGATGGTGTTGGGGTGTCAGCGATGGTGGTGGGGTGTCAGGGATGGTGGTGGGACGCCGGGGATGGTGTTGAGGTGTCAGGGATTGTGGTGGGACGCCAGCGGCCCGGGACAGCGGGTGCCACGTCGGGGCTGTCGCGGGCAGGTGGTGTCGGGGGAGTTCAGCGAGGACAGCGAGGTTTACAACTTCACGCTGAACGCGGGGGACGAGCTGACGCTGATGGGGCAAGCGGAGATCCTGTGCGCCAAGACGGTGAAGGAGAAGTCGCGCTTCAACACTCTGCTGCGCAAGCTGGGCAAGGCGGCGCCGGCGGCGGGGGCGCGGCAGGTGAAGGGCAAGATGCCGTGCCTGATCTGCATGAACCACCGCACCAACGAGAGCCTGAGCCTGCCCTTCCAGTGCAAGGGCCGCTTCAGCACGCGCAGCCCGCTGGAGCTGCGGCTGCAGGAGGGCGAGCACACCATCCGCAGCATCATCGAGAAGGTGCGGCTGCCCGTGAACGTGGCCGTGCCCAGCCGGCCCGCCCGCAACCCCTACGACCTGCACGCCATCCGCGAGGGCCACTGCTACAAGCTGGTCAGCATCATCTCCAAGACGGTGGTGCTGTGCTGCATCCTGCGCCGGGAGGAGCTGGTGCCCTTCCACTTCCTGCTGCTGACCGACATGCCGCGCTTCCAGCTGCCCGAGGGGCTGCTGGCCGGGGACCCGCAGCTGGAGAAGCTGCTGCGGGACAGCGCCGCGTACTGCCACGACCGCTTCAACCCCGACGAGTACTCGCGGGCCGTGCGGGAGGCCAAGCCGGACTTCCTGGAGGAATGTGCGAGCCCGCGGCGCCTGCGGCTCTGCCTGCCCGCCTGCGCCCGCGAGGAGCTCAGCCAGCCCCTGCAGCGCCTCTCCCTCTGTGCCTGCGGCTCCGGGGGTCCCCGGGAGCCCCCCGCCCGCTGCCAGGGACCGCGGGGCCTCGGCGGGGCCGCCCCGCGCCCGCCGCTGCCCGACTTCCCCGACCCCGACCGGGAGTACATGACGCCCGACTGGGCCGAGCCCGAGTTCAGGACTCAGGAGCCGCTGGAGATTCCCTACGAGGAGCTCTGGAGCAATCCCAGCCCGGAGGGCTGCTGCGAGCTGGGCAGCACCGGCGGCCGGCCGGACCTCGTCTCCTTCGGGGCTGTCACCCCGCTGGGCTCCCCGCACCGCCCCGGGGACGAGCCCCGCGGGGACACCCCACCCCCTGTGCCACCCAAGTCGGAGGCGGTAAGAGCCCGGTCCTGTCCCCAGGGATGGGGAATGACACCGCTGGGGTCCTGTCAGCCACTCGGTGGCAAGGCCAGCCCCATGGCAGGGCCAGCCCGACCCCCTCCCCAGGCTTTCTGTCCCCTGGCCTTGGGATCCCTCCCCAACTCTGCTCGGTCACCCAAATCTTCAGACCTCAGTTCCCCAGGGCTGCCCATCACCAAATCCTCAGGGAGACCCTCGTACCATGGCACCCCCGGTTCCCGAGGACTCTCCATCGCCACGGGGCACTCGAATCCTCAGGAACATCCTTGTTCCGTGGTGTCCCCGGTTCCCCAGGGCTCCCTGCGCCTTGGAGTACCTGAAGCTCTTGGGCTGCCCAGAACCGTGGGGTACCCAGATCCTCTGGGCTCCCCTACACAAAGCAGTACCCAAAATTTGAGGCTCCCCTTCACCACGGGGTACCCCAATATTTTGGTCTCCTCGCACCATGGGGTAGGGAGGTCCCAAGTCTCCTCCCTGGCACCCAGAGCTTCGTGGGTCGGCAGCACCGGCTGCCCCCGAGCCCCCCATCACCCCCTCCAGCCGCGGGGACCCCCAGCTGCCCCCGGGGCCCTGAAGGCTCTGCCCCGTTCCAGGTGAAGGAGGAGTGCCGGCTGCTGAACGCGCCCCCGGTGCCGCCCCGGGGCAGCCGCCCCCCGGCCCCCTGCAGCCCCCCGGCCCCCCTGCGCTGCCCGAAGCTGGCGCCAGCGCCCTCGCCCAGCCCCAGCCTCTCCTACTACTCCTCGGGGCTCCACGACGGGTGAGTGGCTCCGGGGACGCCGCGGTGGGTGGGGAGGGGGGACACAGCCGGGGAGAGATGGTGACACTGCCCTCGCTCCGGCAGGTCGGCCCCGCGGAGCGGCAGCGGCTCGCCCTCGCCCGACGCCTACTCGCTGTACTGCTACCCCTGCACCTGGGCCGACTGCAAGGCGGCGGAGCCCCCCGGGCGGCCGCTGCCCCCCGCCCAGCCCGCGCCCAGCTCCTGGTCCGAGCCCTGGGCGTTCCCCGAGCCGGGCGCCGGGGCGGGCAGCGGCAGCTCCACGCCGCTGCTGGGGGCCGAGCCCCCCCTGAAGCCCTTCCGCAGCTGCCCCCGCCTCAAGCCCCCGCACCCGCAAAAGCGCTTTGCTCCCTTCGGGGCGCTCAACCCCTTCGCTGGCCCGGCCGAGTGGCCGGAGAGCCCCGAGTGGCCCAAAGCGCCTTCGGCCCCGGCCGCCCCTCCCTCCTCCTCCTCGCCAGAGCCCTTCGGCCCCGCCGAGGAGCAGGCGGCCCCCCCTCGGCCCCCCAAGGGCTTGGACGGGGACGGCATCGTCATCCGGGGGGCGGCCCCGCTGCCCCCAGCCGTCCTGCGCGGGGCCGAGGGCGTCACCCGCCTGTACCTGGCCCAGGGTGTCATCGAGGTGCCACCGGCGGCGCGGGGCGAGGGGGGAGCCCCGCCGGCCGCCCCCCGGCCCAGCGGGGACAGCCCGGCCTGGCTGCCGCCCGCCGACCTGTCGGCGCTGTCGCTGGAGGAGGTGTCCAAGTGCCTGCGCTTCATCGGCCTCTCCGAGGACGTCGTGAGCTTCTTCGCCCGCGAGAGAATCGACGGCAGCATCTTCGTGCAGCTCAGCGAGGAGATCCTGGCCGACGACTTCCGCCTCACCAAGCTCCAGGTGAAGAAGATCATGCAGTTCATCAAGGGCTGGCGCCCCAAGATTTAGTGCCACGCTGGGGACCCCCTGCACCGGGAGGTCCCCAAGTCACCTGGACCACGGCTGGGGCTCGCCCCGCTCCTGTCCCTCTCCAATGCTGCAGGTTCTCCTCCCCCCTTCCCAGCCCTCCCCCCTTCCCGTTTTAACACTGGACAGTAATTTTGGCCCCAACGGGCTGGAAAACACTGGATTTTGCGTCGACTGGTTTAACTTAATCCTTGTGGATTAGCATAATAAATGTACGGGAGAGTAACGAGCCCCTGGAGAAGGCCCTTGCTCGGGAAGGAGGGGGAGGGACCAATGAGGGGTGGATGATCTGGGGGTCTCTCCCCTGCTTGCAGACCCTTCCCACCGCTGGGGAAGGGATTCAAGTTGCCCCTGCAAGGGCAGATGCTGCTGTCAGAGCTGTTCCTGGGGGGTCCCTGGGCCTGAAAGGAAGACCCCGGGCCTGGGGGATCCCCAGGCACATCCCTGCATGCAGCAGCATCCCAGAGCCGGGGGCAGGTCCTGGGAATGCTGAATGCCCCCCGAGGGTTGAAGGCTGGGTAGCAGCCCCGTGCCTTCCTCAGCACTCAGCAGAGGCAGGATGAAATGATGTCTTGGCCCAGTTTCAGTCTGGGAGCTTTGAAAGGCAGCGAGAGGTGACATGAAGAGCAGCAGCATTCAGCTCCTGGCCCAGAGCCTGCCAGGGCGCAGGAAAATGGCTGGAAGCTGGAAAGGAAGCCAGGGAGGGGGGGCCAGGGCAGTGACAGGTGCCTGGAGATTTAAAGCCTTTTAGTTTAACTTGAGCTCTCCCCACGGGGGGCCCTTCTGGCCTTTGGCTGCTCGATCTGCAATTACAGGCAGGTCCATCTGCCAGGATCACCTGCCAGGATCTCCCCGCGGCAGAGGGAGCTGGAGGCTCCTCACAGCCTCTGAGTGACGGCAGAAGTGACAATGCTTTGTCCTGCACTGCTGCCATCCTGCCCCTCCTGGGGTCCTGGCACACATGGACAGGACCCATCAATCCCAACTTGAGCCATTCCCTGAGGGAGACAGGAGGAGAAGCAGGAGTCCAAACCCAGGAGACGGGGCTTTATTTTGGTGGATGTTTATGGAAAGGCAAGGCCTCGGCTCCAGCCACGAGCTGGATGCTACTGGCCAGACTGGAAGCTCTGGAGACCGTGGCACAGAGGCGAAGGCAGCAGGAATTCCCTCCCCCAGCACGGACCCCCAGGCCCAGGCTGGCACGGGACGGATGTGCCCAACACACAGTGGCTGATAAGGCACTTGAAATGACTACAAGCCCTGAGGCAACCTGCTGCCCCCCTCCTTCCTTCCTTCCTTCTTTCCTTCCTTCCCTGCCTCCTCCGGGAGCTTTGGAGATTAACCTACAGAGAATGGGGTGTCGCGGGGAGCTGGGGCCCGGCTGGAGGCGCTCTCGGGGTGTCACCAGGCCACCTCACTGGTGGAATTTCTTGCTGGGGCTGTTGGCGTAGTCCAGCAGGAGCTGGCACGGTGTGAACTGGCTGCCGTACACGGCCTCGTACTTGCGCAGCTTGTCCACGAGCTGCCGGGCGCCGTAGGAATCCGCGAACCTGAAGGGACCTGCGGGGACAGGGACATGGCGGTGACAGGGAAGGGAGAAGCAGCAAGGTGACAATGCTGGCTTTGTCCCATTCATCCTTCTCCACAAGAGACCCCCCAGTCTCTCCTCAGGATAACTCAGGCTCTGCTCCCTTCTCACCTGAGCTGGGCAGAGGCACTCGAGTGCTGGGGACAAGCTGGGACATGGATAATCATGGAATCATAAAGGGTTTGGGTTGGAAGGGACCTTAAAGTCCATCCAGTGCCACCCCTGCCATGGCAGGGACACCTTCCAGTATCCCAGGTGGCTCCAAGCCCCAATGTCCAACCTGACCCTGGACACTGCCAGGGATCCAGGGGCAGCCACAGCTTCTCCGGGCACCTGTGCCGAGGCCTCCCCACCCTCCCAGGGAAGAATGTTGCTTCCCAATATGCCATCTACCCCGGCCTCTGTCACTGGGAAGCCATTCCCCTTGTCCTGGCACTCCATGCTCAAGTCCCTTGGGGTTGGCTCCCTCAGTCTGAGCTTGGCTCAAGGAGGGGAAGCACCAGGCACGTGGCAGAAGAACCACCTCGGGTCCAAAAGCCCTTGGTCAACTCCAGCAGCAGTGGGAAGAGACAGCATCAGAATCATGGAATTATTTAGGGTGGAAAAGCCCTTTGAGACCATTGAGTCCATCCATTCCCCAGCACTGCCAAGGCCACCACAAACCCAAGCCCCAAAGTGCCACATCCACAGGGCTTTTAAATGCCTCCAGGGATGGGGACTTGACTGCTCTGCACAGCTGTGCCAGGGCTGGACAGACCTTTCCATGAAGGACAGACCTTTCCAAATATCCAACCTACACCTTCCCTGATGGAGCCTGAGGCCATTTCCTCAGGCTGCAGCTCAAACCTGGCCTTCACTCTTGCCTTGCCACATGGCTACAGCCCATGGGGAGCTTAGGAGCCCAAAGGCCAGCGCAGAGCAGAGCACTCACCTCCCAGGCAGGGCGGGAAGCCCAGGCCGAACACAGCACCGATGTCTCCCTCCACGGGGTTGCTGAGGATCCCCTCCTGCAGGCACATGGCTGCCTCGTTCACAAAGCGCGTCACCAGGCGCATCTGGATGTCCTCGTCAGAGCAGCTGCAGGAGAGAGGCTGTGAGGGAATGGGCATTCCCAGCTGGGCAGGGAACGGCCCAGCCCTGGCACAGCACGTGAGGCCAGCACAGGTGGGACAAAGCCAGGCCAGGGCTGGGAATGGCCTCCCTGGGAGTGTCCCAATCCCTGTGAGGATCAGGGCTAAGCTCTGTGAGGTGTCCTGAAGCAGGCACCGATAGTCATAGAATGCTTGGGTTAGGAAGGGACCACTGGAGCTCCTATAGTCCAGCCTCTGTGCTCAAGCAGGGTTTGCTGGAGCATGGCACTCAGGATTGTGTCCAGATAGATTTGGGATAAAAGGGCTTCCTCAGGCTCTGTGTTCAGCAGTGTCATGGAATTACAGAATGGTTTGGGATGGAAGGGACCTTAAAGCCCATCCACTGCCACCCCTGCCATGGGCAGGGACACCTCCCACTGTCCCACGCTGCTCCAAGCCCCAATGTCCAGCCTGGCCTTGGACACTGCCAGGGATCCAGGGGCAGCCACAGCTTCTCTGGGCACCTGTGCCAGGGCCTGCCCACCCTCAAAGGGAACAATTCCTTCCCAATATGCCATCTCTCCCTGCCCTCTGGCAGTGGGAAGCCATTCCCTGTGTGCTGTCCCTCCAACCCTTGTCCCCAGTCCCTCTCCAACTCTCCTGGAGCCCTTTAGGCCCTGCCAGGGGCTCTGAGGTCTCCCTGGAGCCTTGTCTTCTCAAGGAGAACACCCCCAGCTCTCCCAGCCTGGCTGTATGGCAGAGGAGCTCCAGCTCTCGCAGCGTCACACACAGTCACACACAGCTACTCACACATCAGGATTCGCCGGCACCTTGAACCTTTCCAAGATCTCATCCATGCCGGAATTCACACTCCTGTTCTTCACTCCCTCCTGGTAGACATAGAAGCCTTTCCCTGCCTTTCGACCTGTGTGGTTCAAAGCAGACAAGTCACCCCTGTTTCCTCCTCACACCTCGGGCCTTGCTGTGGCTCCTCGTCCTGCTCCCAGGGCCAGATCCTCCCAGCACTCTGCACCTCAGAGCTCAGGTCTGCTGCCTCAGCAGGGGCAGAGGGAAGGGACACAGCTCCACCTGACCCCCTGGCAAGATGTTGCCACTGTGCCAGGCACTAATGCTCTCTCTGGGTACAGAGGACAAACACCACCACTGCTCCTGTGGGAGGGATTCCTGCCCCATTCCCAGAGCTGCCCTCCCCCTGCTCTCACCTGGGGCAGGAGAGGCTGATGGATGCTGGGGCAGAGGGCACACCTTTTAGATGAAAACAGCTTAGCAGCTCACCTAAGAAGCCTTTCTGCACCATGAGCTTGAAGAGGTCGATGCTGCCCCCTCCGAAGCGCTCGCCAAAGGCCTTGCCCAGGTCCTCAGCCACGTGTGTGGCCACGTCCACGCCCACCTCGTCGATCAGCGTGGCCGCCCCCACGGGGAAGCCGAAGGCCGTGGAGATGGCATCCACTTTCTTTGGGTCAATGCCCTCCTGCAGGATGGGAGGGAAAGTGATGGGATTGTGGGATGAGGTCCTGGAAAGCCAGTGTGGGGCAGAGAGCCCAGGCCCACGTGGGGCCAGGGGCTGTAAGCAGCCCCATCAGCTGTTTGACTGGGAACACGAGCCAAGAGCAGGCTGGGGACAGCCACAAGACCCAGGGCTGGTGACCCACATCCCCTCCTGCCCACACCCAGGCTGACCCCAGCCCAGGCCAAGGAAGAAGCAGAGTTTATTTGAGGGATGCTCAATAGCTCACGGGACGCTCACCTGGAGAACTCGGACCACCTCCGACAGCATCGGCCCCAGGCACCTGGTGGTGTAGAATCCAGGCCCATCCTAGGCAAGAGCAGTGCAGCAGGGAGAGTGTGAGTTCTTGGCAGCACCAGAACTGTGGTTCACAGTCCAGGCTGCACTTCAGACACCCCAAACCCCATCTCCAACACTACGGTACTGACTGCTACAAGAGGGTTTTTTCCCCCCCTGTAGAGCTCAGCAGTGTTTGAAGGCTTCCATGAACTTACTCCCTACAAGTTCCCATCCCAGTGTTTTTATCTGGCCTGGAGGTCCAGAGCAGGCTGCTGAGGGAAAGGGTGCTCAGCACAAGGGAAACCAGCATAAACCAGTAGTTCCACCTCTGCTGCTCCCCACAAAGTCAGGAAGCAACAGATGAGCTGCAAACTGCCCTTCAGGGAGGCAGCTGAAGTGGGGACGAGGCTCAGGGAAGCAGCACTGTGTCCCCACTGGTGTTTGGAGATGCCCAGAGCACTTTCTGACAAGCCAGTTTCCCCAGCACCACAGGAGAGACCTGCTCAGCATCACTGACAACCTCAGGAGTCAGGGAAACAACAGGGACACCTTCCACTGTCCCAGGCTGCTCCAAGCCCCGTCCAGCCTGGCCTTGGACAGTGCCAGGGATCCAGGGGCAGCCAGAGCTTCTCTGGGCACCTGTGCCAGGGCCTGCCCACCCTCACAGTGAAGAACTTCTCCCTACTATCCAATCTGAATCACTTGTCTGCGTATTCCTGCCCCAAGATTTAACCCAGGCAGAGCAGGGCTCCTGCTCACTGACCCTGTGTCCTTGCAGCCTGCCAGGGAGCTGAGGTGGTGACAGCCCTGGCCAGACTGCTCTGTCTGGGATGCCCTGCAAGCTGTGTGGGGCAGGAGTGCCAGCTCCTCATGCTGGCCCTGCACCTGTGCCTGGTGACTGTCCATGGCTTCTCCGAGGGACATGTGAGGATCAGCTGGGCACTTGCCCCTTTCTGACCTCCCTTTTCGCTTCTCAGAGGAGCAGCCACTGTCAGTGTGTCCACAGGCACGTTTCACCCTCCCCTCAGTACACAAGCCCTTTTATTTACTGCCCAGCCCCTGCTGTGTGCAGTGTCCCCTCACCTTCACCACGATGACCACTTTGCCCTGTTTGAGGCCAACAGCAACAGCAGAAGCTGCCGTGTCCTGGGAGGTTTTGTCTGTGGTGATGATTTCCAGCAGCTGCATCTTGTCAACAGGGGAGAAGTAGTGCATCCCAATCACCTGGCAGAGGGAAGAGCTGGGATCAGATGGATTCTGGCTCCCAGAGCAATCAGCTGGGCAAGTCAAGTGCAGAGGGAAGGCCAGCATGGGCTGTAGGGCCCTGACCACACTATCCCTCTCTGACAGGAGAGATCTCCAACTCCCTTCTCTCCTTGGTTTTCCCAAGGACACAGCGTGTGCCCTGCAGCTCCTTGCTCTGAGGATTAAGGTACAATTTTAACAGCACCTCTTTACAGTCTGGCAGCCAAACCTGCCTGGGAATCCCAGCTGAGCTCATCCCCAGGGAAACAACAGGAACAGTGTGACCTGGAGGGGCACCTGAACTGGCAGGGCAGCCCCACCTGGCTGCTGCTTCTGCTGGGCTCAGACTGGAGCAGCACTCAGGGACATCCTGTGTGCTGCCTGTGAATGTCTTTGGTGCTGAAGTGAATTTAAGGATGAGAAGGCTTTCATCCAGGAGCTAATTACAGAGGGAAGTGCACCCTTCCCCTGGGAACAGCGTGTAAGTGGAGATTATCCAGCTGTGTGCCTCACTTTCTGAATGTGACCATGCCATCAGCGTGTCACCTTCATGCCTCCTGGCAGCCACACTTGGCACCAAGCCCTGTGTAAGTCAGAGGCACCTTGCTGAGTTGCAGGCTGCAAAACTAATTAAAGAAAATGCGCTAATTAGTTAACTGACTTCCTATGCGTTTCCCCATAAGAGCCATTGCACAGGCAATTTAAACAGCAAGAGGATGTTATTTGCAAGGATGAACAAATGAGGCTCAGTTGGCAATTTGGATGCAACAGAGGTCCCACAGCAAATGAGGAAGAGGCTCAGCAGGGTGGCAGGAACCTCCAGCAGGTCACCTCATACTCGCAGGCACCACAGGTGGCCTGGCAGGGCACTCCACTGCTGCCTCAGGGCTGTAGGAAGCAGTGCTCCTGCTCAGATGGACTGAGGCTGGAAAGCTCTCCTGGCACATGGAGTCCCCACCTTGTCCCCAGCCCAGAGCACTCAGTGCCACCTCCAGGGATGGGCACTCCAAACCTCCCTGGGCAGCCCCTGCCAAGGCCTGACCACCCTTTCCATGGAGAAATTCCTCCTGATGTCCAACCTGACCCTCCCCTGGCACGGCTTGAGGCCATTTCTCTTGTTCCCTGGGGGAAGTGGCTGACCCCCACCTGGCTCCAACCTTCCACAGCTGCTTTGCCCTCATGTGCACCAACATTTCCTGACTTGCACTGACCCCCTTGGGGTGAATCCACCTTCCCCTCCCTCACGCCTGCCCCAACATCACAGGCTCTTTGCTCAAAGCTCACACCAGGGGCAGAGGATGAGCTGTGCCATGTCCTGAGGAGGGAGCAGAAGGTCCCTAAAGCAAAGCCACCTCTCCAGGGACAGCTCTGTGCAGGGCACATGACCCTGGGGACTCACCTTCTCAGGCCTCTTGCTGGCAGCAGCGATCTGGCTGATGGGGAGGGCAGAGGTGTTACTGGCGAAGATGCAGTGAGCAGGGATCACCTAGGAGAGAAACAAGGGACAGGACACAGTGAGCAGGGATCACCTAGGAGAGAAACAAGGGACAGGAGACAGTGAGCAGGGATCACCTGGGAGGGGCAATGGACAATGCACAGTGAGCAGGGATCACCTGGGACAGAAACAAGGGACAGGAAACAGTGAGCAGGGATCACCTGGGAGAGGAACAAGGGACAGGACACAGTGAGCAGGGATCACCCGGGAGAGGAACAAGGGACAGGACACAGTGAGCAGGGATCACCTGGGAGGGGAACAAGGGACAGGAGACAGTGAGCAGGGATCACCTGGGAGAGAAACAAGGAACAGGAGACAGTGAGCAGGGATCACCTGGGAGGGGACAAGGGACAGGAGACAGTGAGCAGGGATCACCTGGGAGGGGACAAGGGACAGGACACAGTGAGCAGGGATCACCTGGGAGAGGAACAAGGGACAGGACACAGTGAGCAGGGATCACCTGGGAGAGGAACAAGGGACAGGACACAGTGAGCAGGGATCACCTGGGAGAGGAACAAGGGACAATGCACAGTGAGCAGGGATCACCTGGGAGGGGGACAAGGACAGGACACAGTGAGCAGAGATCACCTGGGAGGGGAACAAGGGACAGGACACAGTGCGCAGGGATCTCCTGGGAGGGGACAAGGGACAGGAGACAGTGAGCAGGGATCACCTGGGAGGGGCAATGGACAATGCACAGTGAGCAGGGATCACCTGGGAGGGGACAAGGGACAGGACACAGTGAGCAGGGATCACCTGGGAGGGGAACAAGGGACAGGAGACAGTAAGCAGGGATCACCTGGGAGAGAAACAAGGGACAGGAGACAGTGAGCAGGGATCACCTGGGAGAGGAACAAGGGACAGGACACAGTGAGCAGGGATCACCTGGGAGAGAAACAAGGGACAGGACACAGTGAGCAGGGATCACCTGGGAGGGGGCAAGGGACAAGGCACAGTGAGCAGGGATCACCTGGGAGGGGATAAGGGACAAGGCACAGTGAGCAGGGACCATCTGGGAGGGGTGGGAGGGGCTGTGTCAGCACACAGGATCCACAGCTGGATCCGGAGCGCATCGTGCAGAGCCCTGCGAGAGCAGCACCAGGGAACCATGGCAAATGAAGGCAAACTGGGCTTTCTCATTAGAAACTAATTGGAAAGCAGTAGCTCGAGTCAGCCAGCTCTGACTTGCCCTGAACTCTCCCCAGTTCTGCATTATCAGTCCCAGAGCTTCCATGTTTGTGCCAGACCTCTGCAGCCACAGGAGACACTGCAGGGAGCACCCCTTTCACCCAGTGTGCCCTTGAACAGAACAGAGCAGGGACAGCAGGGGAAGGACTGTAAGGTGTGGAGACACCGGAGGACATCACCGTGACATCAATGTCCCCGGACAAACAAGCTTTTTTGGAGTAGATCCCAGGAGTCAGGGAATGTCAGAACTGCCCCATTCAATTGAGCAGGGAATGTCCCCCGTGAACAGAAAGGCTGCCCTTGATGTTCACCCACGCCCTGATGTGGGCAACTGATTTGCACCAAGAACCCAACTGCAGCACAAAGGGGAGGGGACAAACCCAGCAGCACAGCCCAGGACCCTCCACCACTCAGGGGCCACATCCAGGGGCTGCTCAGGTCTGATACTCACAGCCTCCACCTCCTTCAGCACTTTGTGTTTGACGTTGATGTCCTCGAACACGGCCTCGATGACCATGTCTGCCTTCTCAAAGCCCTCGTAGTCCAGCTGGCCCATCAGGTTGCTGAGGATGGAGTCCCTCTCAAATGATGTCAGGCTCTTCTTCTTCACCTTGCTGTTCAGCCTAGGGAGGGACAGCTCTGTCACAGCACAGCCAGGCCTCCCTCCTGCTTCCCTCCCAGAGCTGGCACCCAAAATTCCATCTCCAGTCCTGCAGGACTGTCACTCTGCATTCTGGCCCCTCCTTCTCTGCTCCCACAACTCAGCTGAAGGCAAGTCTCTAATAGTGATTACTGCAGAGCCAGGAGAACATGGAAGGAAATCCATCTTTCCTGGAAAGTCTCACCTGGAATGCCCCCCCTGACATGGGCCTTTAGGCAGACAGAATTACTCATTCCTCAGCTCTAGAAGTTAGTGCTGAATCTAAAAGCCAAACTGAGGTCTCTGCCAACCTGTGGAGCTAAGGCTGAGTCACTGGGCCTACCCCACAGCAATACCCCAGCACACTGCAGGGGACAAACTTAAAGCTTTTCTGTGACATCCAATGGCTCCTCCAGAGGAACATCAGTGTCAGGAGATCCTGATGCTGACAGCAGAGGAGAATTGTGACTAGAGGCAGCCCAAGCCAATCCCCCTGAACTCACATACCCCTTGTAGACCTGCTGCTGGCCTCTGTCCAGGCCCTTCTGTGCCGTGTCCTTCAGAATGGTCTTGATGCCCTTATCCACAGAAACCTGGGCGATCCCAGCTCCCATGAGCCCTGCTCCCAGCACAGCCAGAGTCCTGCAGGGAAGAGCCAAGGGGACACATTCAAAGCTAGAAATGTCTGAATTCCCATCGCTGCTGTCAGACTCACACAGATCCTGTTATCCACCCAGGCACCACTTTGAGTGAGGCCTCCAAACTGCAGCAGATCAGCCTCTGGAGGCTGGAAATCTCTGCTCTGACACACAGCTCTCCAGCCCACTCAGTGCCAGGAGCCTTCAGAGGACCTCCACCTGCTCCTTCAGGCATCCCACGCTGGCACTTACTTGACCTCTTTCTGAGGTGTCCCAAACTTGTTCTTCTTGCAGTGCACCTGCCCGTGGTAGAGCCCCATCAGAGCCTTGGACTCCTTGGTCACCGCGAGCTGGCCAAAGCTCTGCAAGAAAGGGAAGAGGGAAGCAGAGTTTGACATTTAACAGCTGTCTCAGTGCCAGCACAGCAAAAATATGTCAAGGGGAGAGACAGGCACAGTGTGACTGCACAGGTGAGTAACCTGGATAGAAAAGGGACAAGGGCCCAGGTCACCTCTGAGGACAAGCACCTTCTGGGCTCAGCACAGCCCACCCTGCACCACCTCCTCCTCCCCAACAGCACAAGGACCTGGAGCTGCTGGAGCAAGTCCAGAGGAGGCCCTGGAGCTGCTCCAGGGCTGGAGCCCCTCTGCTCTGCAGCCAGGCTGGGAGAGCTGGGGGTGTTCACCTGGAGAAGGATTCAGGGAGACCTCAGAGCCCTTTCAGAGCCTAAAGGGCTCCAGGAGAGCTGGAGAGGGACTGGGGACAAGGGATGGAGGGACAGCACACAGGGAATGGCTTTCCATGCCAGAGGGCAGGGAGAGATGAGATATTGGGAAGGAATTGTTCCCTGGGAGGGTGGGCAGGCCCTGGCACAGGTGCCCAGAGAAGCTGTGGCTGTCCCTGGATCCCTGGAAGTGTCCAAGGCCAGGTTGGACAGGGCTTGGAGCACCCTGGGACAGTGGAAGGTGTCCCTGCCCATGGCAGGGGTGGCACTGGATGGGCTTTAAGGTCCCTACCCACCCAAACCATTCTGGAATTTTATTATTCCAGTTCCTTAGTGGCAGGACTGGATCTCCCTGACATGAGACCCTTCCTCTCCCACATGCATCTCACATTACTTGGGGCCACTGTCCCCCCAGTCCAGGTGGATGGACCCTGTCTTCAGGCTTTGACAGAAATCGTTATAAACAGGTCAGTTCTCTCTGACAGCAGCAGCCTGATCCTATTTTCAGAAGATCAGACAGGCAACAAAATCTAAGGCCTGCACAACCTCCCAGCACTCAGCACGAATGTTCTGAGGAACACAAAGACAGCATAAGCACACACAAAACAAAGGTTGTCTGAGCCAAGTCTGCCAAGGAAAAGCAGGGAATGTGGTTTGGAGCAGGCTGTACCTTCCTTCACCACTGCCCTGTGACTTAAAATATCCGAAACAAAGCCTAGAAGTGAATCTGCAAACTCCTGTCCTGGGGGAGACAGGAAGGCAGTAAAAAAGTCATGACACTGACACTTATTATTCTTCAGGGGTTCTGGGAAGATCTCCATCCTGCTGCTGTTCTCAGGAAAAAACCCACTCATTCTTTGCTGTAAGGAACAGAGTATCCCAAGGCTTTTATTCAGCACCAGACCAAACGTGGGTGGAATGCACAACCAGCTGGGATGGGGCACAGCCAGGAGGGCACTGGTAAGGTGACAGCTACAGCTCAGACCAGGCCTGGGCACCAGAAGGGAACAAAAGGAGCTACAAAGCACATCAGGGAAGTGGGAGATGGATGGATTTCACCAGCATTTAATGGGCAGTGACCTTGGGGATGACCCAAATACAGAGATAATCAGGTGGAAATGTGGCTCTGCTGGGGACTCGAGTCTTGCAGAGCTGACAGTGCCCAGCTAACCCCACCTGTGACTCTGTGCAAAACCAGAATTACCTCTGCGGCACCAGGAATAACAAATTTGAGCACAGTTGTAGCAAAACCAAGTTCAGTGAGAAAAAATAATTAGGGACAGGTTGTTTATTATGGCAGAGAAATGGAGGGATGAGGATGGCTGAGGAAAACAAAGACTCTGTGTGTGTATGGAATAAATGGGTCACACACAAGCTGCTGGGG
This sequence comes from Acanthiza pusilla, assembly GCA_036630365.1. Classification (NCBI taxonomy): domain Eukaryota; kingdom Metazoa; phylum Chordata; class Aves; order Passeriformes; family Acanthizidae; genus Acanthiza; species Acanthiza pusilla. Next base: position 518,688 of record JAXCHO010000263.1, on the reverse strand, counting down.
AGGATGCTTGCCTGCTCCAGCCCTGGACCTGCCCACCACAGTCTGTCCTACACCCTCAATTAAACTCTATTCCAGCTTTCCCCATGTTCCAGCAAAGCTCAAGCAGGACTGGATGGTGTTTAGGACATGAGGTCCATGTGCCAGCCTGGGCAGGTGAGTGAGAGAGGAAACACCTACAGCCAGCTCCGAGAGGAGGGTGTGGAACTTCAGCTCTGCTCAGCCATCCAGGAGCAGCAGCGCCCATCATCCCCACTGGCCCTGCTGTGAGTGGTTTGTTTTGAGGCTCCCCAACCCTGGCAGTGTCCAAGGCCAGGCTGGACAGGGCTTGGAGCACCGTGGGATAGGGGAAGGTGTCCCTGCCCAGGGCAGGGGGTGGCACTGGGTGAGCAGCAGGCTGTGAGGAACCCTTTGTGTGGCTAAACACAGACCCCCTGAGCACACCATCCCATGAGCCCTGCCAGGATCTCCTCTCCTTACCTGGGCTTCAATGAGGTATCCAGCATCGTTCCCCTGATCCAGACCAGTCTTTACAACCTAGTCCAAGAGCAGGAAAGACACCACAGTTCAGTCATGCTGCAGACACACACTTCAACAGGATTCTCTGCTGTCTGCAGTGACCCCTCCCCAACATTCAAGGCACATTTGAGACTCCCTGTCCCTGCTGCTCAAAGGAGAGCTGTGTCACCCTGTCCTTCTAGCACAGGACAGGTGGGGACTTTTCCATCAAGTTCAATTTCAGCCATCCCTTGTGTGGTTTCAGGAATTGTGCTCCTGTAATGTTACTGCTCTCAAAATCCCTCACAGGTTTTAGAGAAGTCTTGGCAACAATTTCAATAGTGAAAAGTAATTTTGCAGTAAGGATTCAATCACAAATTCAATCACAGAATGTCTGTAACAGGTGTCTGTGTAATAGGGGACTATTACAGTGTTATGTGGTTAGTGCTACGAAAATTAAAGCAATTTCTGTTTTTCTAACTTCAAACAGGTTCCCTGAACTCTTTATGGACTGTACAGAAAACCTGGGAAAACTGCAGCTGAAAGTTTCTTGGACAAAATATTCCAGCTAAGCCTTCCCTCCTCAACTGGGATTCCTGCTCTCCCCCTCACTGGTACCAGTACCCACAAACTGGTGATCATATTTTGGGCAGTGATTTTGAATTCTACCCCACAGCCAGCACTCCTGAGGACTGATCTCTGTGAGGATCAGGATGTTGGCTTCACTCAGAGGAAGGATCACCTTCCCTGCCCATCCTACATTATCCCACAGATCCACCCGCCCTGCAGTTCCTCACACCTCACAGTGGGGTTACCTCGATGATCTTCAGAGGAGCAGGGTAGAGTCCTTTGGTTTGCTTTTGAACTTTGCTCTCCACTGTCTTGTAAACTTGCTGCCTCACGAAGGGAAGAGCCATGGCGTAGTCTGTTAGCCCTGCAGGGTGGGACAAAGACAGGGGTCAGCACAGTGCTGGTGCACAGCCAGCCTGCCAGCATGGACTGCACAGGTAAGGGAATACAAATGTGAATATCTGCGCTAGAAATGTGCACCTGAAAACCATGGGCTGCTCAGAGGATTTCCATGGCTTGTTCCATGGACAAGTCTCATTGAGGGCTGAATTGTCCTAACACAAGTGGTGACAGACTGAGCCCCAAGGAGAGAACTACCACAGAGATGTCCCCATTTCTGGGCTCTGCTATTGAAGATCAGCACAGAGCAGCCCTGTGTGCTTCTTCCCATTTGACCACAGGATCTTGGTACAGAACTTGCCACTAAAACTTTGAGGATAAACAATCCCCTGGAGGTACCTGCTCCCCCCTCTCCTTGAGGCCGGCCTCCCTTCCAGCAGCCTCAGGAGCCACCATATCCAGCTCTGCCAAAGCCCAGATCTGCAGAGTAATGTTTTCTCTACCAGCCCACCTGGCTCAAGAGATGACTCCAACATAAACTAATTGGGGTTTGAAAATGGAATTAAGGAGGAGCACAAACAGATCCTGGAGAAGCTAAGATGGATTACACTCCTCGGGATTTGTCCATGTTGACTTACTCTGCATGAGCCCTTTGGATCTCCTGGCAGACACAGTCTTGTTGGCCAGTCCCCTGGCAAAGCCAATGGCCACCTCCTCCAGGTACTCGATCGTTCTTGCTTCTGGAGTCTTCAGTCCTGGCCCTGGGGAGGGCAGAGAACATAGCAGACATTATCCCTGAGGATGGAGGGAAACCAGGGCCAGACACAACATGATGGGCCTTTGAACTGCTACCACTCCATTTCCTGCTCCTGTTGGACTTCTCTTGGTAATGTCCAGCGGCGGAAAGACTCAGCAGAGACTGTATGAAGGCCCCAAGAGATTTCTACAGAGGGCATTGTGCAGAAATGCTGGAATGCTGGCTCCCTGTGGAAGCAGGGCCAAGTTACATCCAGCTCTGCAATTAGAGCAGGCTGCTCAGGGGCGCCTTCTCCCTGCCTCTGAACACCTCCAAGGACCTTCCATGACCTCTCTGGTCCTATTTCAGCTCCTGACCATCTTTTTGCCACTTGTGCCCTTTATTCCTCCAACCTTCTACTTGGCATAATTGCAAGCACCCAGAATGCCAAGGAAATTGAGGTGTTCTGCCTCCCCTCCCTCTGGCTGCACCTCTCCTCTCCGTTGTGGAGCAAGAGTGCACCACCACACTGTTCCAACACTGAGGTTAAACACACAGATAGCATTCAGGGGGTGCTGAATCCCTGGAAATCTCCTGTCCTGGAGTCCAACAAACCCCAACCTTTGAACCCAGTGCAGGAAACCTCTCGCTTGCTTTAGCTGCTGCAACACCCTGGAACACCTGGCCCAACTTCAAGCTGTCCCACAATGAAACAAGCCACCACAAAACCAGTTTTAGCAGCCTCCGAGGGTGGTTTGCACAATTTCCAAGCACAGGAATCCTCCTCATTTCCAGACAATTGTATCATCAGGACAGGAGGACACAGCACAGGGCTGAACAGGCAGCTGTGAGACGCTGCCAGAGGCAAACTGAGTCATTCATGACAGAGCAGCGCCTGGTGAAGCTGCACAGAGCCACCAAGAAGATCCTGGAGTTAAATGTGCAACCTTGGGCTGAACAAACCTGGCAGGGTTACAACCCTGTGTCCCTGCAGCTGGGCAGGGACATTCACCTTCATACAAACTGCTCCAAACACACCCAGGTGCTGCAGAGTCCTCAGAGCTAAGGAAACACCCTAGACACCCCGAGAGAGGAGAGACGTAAAATCCAAAATCAGAAACTCCCTCCTCTTTCAGCTCCCACTGTTCTCCTCCTCCACAAAAGGCTGAGGTCCTCAGTTTAAAGGTTTTAACCACAGAATCTCAGAATGGCTTGGCTGGGAAGGGAATGTTAAAGATCATATAATTTTCCCCCTGCCATGGGCAGGGAAACCTTCCACTGTCCCAGGTGGCTCCAAGCCCTGTCCAGCCTGGCCTTGGACACTGCCAGGGATCCAGGGGCAGCCACAGCTTCTCTGGGCACCTGTGCCAGGGCCTCCCCACCCTCCCAGGAAACAATTCCTTCCCAATATCCCATCCGTCCCTGCCCTCTGGCACTGGGAAGCCATTCCCTGTGTCCTGTCCCTCCATCCCTTGTCCCCAGTCCCTCTCCAGCTCTCCTGGAGCCCCTTTAGGCACTGGAAGGGGATCTGAGGTCTCCCTGGAGCCTTCTCTTCTCCAGGTGAACACCCCCAGCTTTCCCAAGCTGGCTCCAGCCATCAGAGCATCTCCATGGTCCCACTGTTCGTGTATCAACTTGAGGGTTTTCACCCAGCAGACCCCAGGAGCTGCTCCCCTGCTGGGGGAGTCTCTCAGCAAGGAGATAAAGCAGCACAAACATTCTGACAGTTCAGAGAAGCTCCCTGTGGAAGCCTCCCTCCTTCCCTGGCAGAATGTCAGAGCCAGTCCAAGGAAAAACAGGCAAAATAAAACAGCACAGCTGATTTTACAGGCAGCAGACAAAACATAGCTCAGAGCTGCTGCATAATCTACATTTCAGCAATGCCTGAGGGTTTTAGCAAATTCATTGGAAATCTGGGAGTTGAGAGCTCAGACCTCCCCAGCTTCCAAATTCTCTTCTTACCATCCAAGGCTGAGATCTTCAGCTCTGTGACCTGATGTGCTTCAAGATGTCAATCCCTGATTTCCCAGTTCCAGTAGCCTGGATACATTAGTAAGTGCTGGATTCTGATACTCCAGATGAAGAAAACTGCACGTCTGAGCTGTGAGAACCATTCAGACAAAGTGGCTGACCCCACATAAGTGGGTTTACTTTACCTACAGTTAATTCCCAATGTTTTATTGTGTCCTAACCCAGGAGCTCTGAGCTGTCCAATCCCATCTGCTTTCTTTATAAATGGCACATGCCAGAATTGGATCCAGGGAATGCTGCAGAGCTCCCCGCTGAAGGAGACCTGATTGCATGCCCTGAAATTGCCTCCTGATTGATGGTGTCTGTCTCCTTCCAAGCTTTCTATCATCAGTTAAAGCACCACCCCAGGCAGAGCTGCTTTCCCCAGACAGAGTGAACAGGAGCCCTCCTGGCGCTGGCTGCTGTTTGGGTAACAAGGAATACATCCAATGTTTGCATATAATTTGTATTTCTGTGTTCCTCCTACGTGCCTCCCTGGGCTGAGCCAGGATTCCCAGCAGCTCCTCAGAAAGCTCACGTTTCCTTTCAGCAACTTGGGGTAATAAAAATCCACATTTGTCGGCTCTTAAAAACCAATTCACTTCTAAGCAAGTGTAAAGTGGGAAAGTTTATCCAGGCAATTTTAACTCCAGCCTGGGAACCACAGATCTGTTTTCTAAGGAATACATGCTAAAGTATCTGTGTATTCTGGGCTGATCCCCCAGTGTGGGCAGCAGGAAAGGGGGGATTATGCCCCTGTGCTCAGGTGAGAGCTCACCTGCAGAGCTGCCCCAGCCCTGGGGCCAACAGCACAAGGAGCTGGAGCTGCTGCAGAGAGTCCAGAGGAGGCACCAGGACGATCAGAGGGATGGCTCTGCTATAAGGAAAGGCTGAGATAATTGGGACTGTTCAGCCTGGAGAAGGAGCCAGGGAGACCTAACTGCAGCCTTCCAGTGCCTGAAGGAGCTGACAGAGAAGATGAAGAGAAACAATTTACAAGGGATGGAGGGACAGGACACAGGGAATGACTTCCCACTGCCAGAGGGCAGGGATATTGAGAAGGAATTGTTCTCTGTGAGGGTGGGCAGGCCCTGGCACAGGTGCCCAGAGAAGCTGTGGCTGCCCCTGGACCCCTGGCAGTGTCCAAGGCCAGGCTGGACATTGGGGCTTGGAGTCCCCTGGGACAGTGGGAGGTGTCCCTGCCCATGGCAGGGATGATCTTTAAGGTCCCTTCCAACCCAGGCCATTCCATGATCCTGTGATCCAGCTGAGCACTGGCCTGGGGGACAGCAGGTACACCAGGGCTTCCCTGGCACTGCTCAGGATGGGCAGCAGCACCTTTCTGTTAATTTTATTTTCAGCACCATCAGTGTGCTCTGGCCATGCTCTGCCTGGGGAAACCACACTCAGCACCCTCCAACTCCATGGCAGTGCCAGCTGCAGCAGCTTCCATTCTCCCTCCTGGGTGGGACTGATCACCTCTCCAAGGAGGCTCTGGAGGGTTTAGTCCTCCCTTTAGATTAGCCCTCAAACTCCTCCATTTAGTCACCTTCCAAGGAAGCTGCCCTAGTGAAAGGAGTTTGGGAGTGAGACATTGGTCAGCAGCCTGCTCAGCACTTGGAATGCTGCAGTTTGCAGGGAATTTCTGTGCCCAGCTGACAGCCAGCTGGCAATTCCGAGTGCCTAAGCCATGGGGCTGCCTGCTCCTGCTCCTGTCAGGGATCACCATCTGCAGGCTGCAGGAACACAGACATCAGTCATCTATTGTCCTTCCATTAGGGGCTGCAATCTGTCCTCTGACATGATAAATCAGGAATGTGGGCTCTTATCTGGATAATTAGCTTAAGGAGGAGAGCCAGCAGGCCTGTCCTCAGTGCTGACCTCTCCTGTTCACTCAGCTTCTGCAGCAGCCTGACATTTCAAGGTCCCTGTGCATCTAAGGTGGGAACAGCGATTTCCCTGCAGAGCAGGACAAGACCTCTGCACACGTTTTGGTGAGAGGAGAGATTCCCTGACAGGCAGCACATGAAGAAACAGATATCATGTCTGACCTAGTGGTTCCACCAGCTGGTCAACCAGCCCCATCTTCTTGGCTCTGTCTGCACGGATGTTCCTCCCAGTCAGCATCATATCAAAGGCAGCAGGAAGTCCCACCTGGAAGGACAGAAAGAGGATTCCAGAGTGGGAGCTTGCCAGGCAGAAGGGGCTACGGAGTCAAGTTTTCCTCTTACTCACCATCTTTGGCAGCCTCTGAGTACCCCCTGCTCCGGGCAGGAGACCCAGCAACACTTCAGGTGTTCCCAAGACAGTTTTCTTGTCCTTTGTTGCTACTCTGTAGTGACAGGCAATGGCAACCTTAAAAAAGGAAGAGACAAAAAGAAATGTTTCCGTGTGAAAGACCACAGGAGAACTGGGCCTCCATCACACAACTCTCTCCTACACATTGCCTTAGGTTTCCTCATGACCCTACCCCAATTCCCTAATCCAGCTGCCCAAATTCCCTCTGTGCTCATGGATGGCTTCTTCCAGGGGATGACAGCAAGCAGGTATGAGATGAACATCAAACTACCAAGCTGATTTTAAATCTCACCTAGACCATCAAGGGCTAAATTAATTCACTACACCAAGAGCACGGTCCTGTCTATGGATCAGCCATGATTCCTGCTTTATCCCTGGATTGCCAAGTCCAGATGAGCCAACACAGTGGGTGTGAAAAGCTGTGACTGCTTGAGAAATCAGTACAAACTGAAGAGACTCCATTCCAAGATTACACTGTTTTAGTAACAACTCTGCTCCAGGAATTAGCAGAGCCTTGCAGTTTACAAAATCCTAGATGGAGATTACAAGGCAGAAGATCCAGCCAAGGTGCTGGAGCAGAGCTGCCGGCAGGGTGGAGCCTGGCTGGGTCCCCACACTCACCCCTCTCACAGTAACCCCATAAAGAATGGAAGTTGCTGGGATACAAGACTCACTTCATCTGAAAAGCAGCAATTTCCAGGCTGAACTCTGCCAGCAGCATTGATGTAGATCCAATGCCTGCTGGAAACAGCCCATTTTCCCTGGGACACATCTAAATATTAGCCTGGCCCACATAGGTTCAGATTTGATTTGCTCTCCTTCCACAGCAGCAGCAGAACTCACATGGCAGAGCCCTGAAGCACAACCAAGCCATTAACTTGCCACAAACTCATTTACATGATGTAATGAGCCCTCACCAGCTCCCAAACCCCTCTCACAGTACCAGTCCTGCCGGCATCATTTGGATAATCAGAGAACCAGCAGTGTCAGCTCTCCCTCCTGCTGTGAGCCCCAGGATTGTCCAGTACCTCCAGCCCTCCTCCCAGGCAGCTGCCACTGATGGCAGCAACGACAGGCTTTGGAGAGTGTTCAATCTTTTCCAGCATCTTCTGTCCGTCCTGAGAGAGCTGAGTCACTTCCTGAGCAGTCTTGCAGGCTTCAAGCATGCTGAAGGGAGGACAAAGCAGGATCAGGATGGGAAAAGCACTGACAAAACAGCAGGAAAATGAGAGGTTTTTGACAAGTTTGGCCCTGTTTTCCCACAATCTCCAGTGCCTGACAGGCAGGCAAGGGCTATTTAAGCCCCAGCTTTGGATCAGACAACACAGGGAGACCAAACCCAGCAAAGTCAGGCCCTGCACGCTGACATGGGCTGTGCCTGAGGCACTGAATGGGATCCCTTGTGCCAGGGCTCTGGAAGCCTTGGGGAGAGGAGGAAGGGTCATAGGAAGCCTCAAAGCCCTTGCCAGGAAGGGTGGAGGGAAGAGCCCAGGATCACTTTTTAGAGGAGCAGATGGCCAGTGCTCTGATGCCACACTCTGCCAATTAGAGACTCCCTGGGCCAATTATTCTCCTGGAGGCTCGCAGCCTTTGCCAGGCAGGAGCAATTTGGGAGGCTGGAGGTGCTGAGGCCAGCAGGCACCTCTTAACCACAGCCTGGCCTTTGCTCAGCTCACCTTTTTCCCTCCTGAGCCTGTCCCTGGACAAGGCCAGCCAAAAATGTAACCAGGTTTTGAAGGGTCTATTTGTAATTCACCCTCTTTCCTCAGAGCTTTCTGTCTTTTAATGTCTTTAAGCAACTATTCTCTCCTGTCAGTGTCAGCAGCAGGAGCCAACGGCATTCCAGGTCCCAGTGGGTGCCCGCAGGATTATCCCACAGCCTGGAAAGGTTACCCAGAGAGCCTGGGAGGCTGCTCAGCACAGGGCAGGGTGCCAAACGCTGCCCAAGCGAGGGGCCAGGCTGGAAGGCTGCCAGGCACTCCAACCCAGCTTAAACGAGTCCTGCATGTGAATTATCTGCTCTTGTTGTATCCCAGACTGAAGGACAATGCACACCCCAGAGCCAGGATGGGTTTCCTTGGCTGCATGCAGGAAGGAGTGCCCAAGTGTCCCAGCCAGGAGGGGTTTAAGGACTCTCCACGTCCCTCTTTGCTGAGGTTCTCACTTCATTCCAGCAACTTTGGCACCCTGAGCTCACAGCCTGTGCCTCACCCTGGGGAGATGTCAGAGACAAACTGCTGCACTTTCCAGACCCACATGCTGCATTTCAAGAAGAGCTCCACCAGCTCCTGAGGCCCTGTGCTTACTTGAGATCTGCTCCAGCAATGAATGAGCCCGGCTTGGAGGAGATGAGCACGGCGCTTCTCACAGCCTCGTTGGCCCAGATCTCGTTCATGACTTCAGTGAACTCCGCGCTCAGCTGCTTGGACAGGGTGTTCACCTGGAGCAAAGCAGCACCGTCAGCAGGGGCTCAGCTGGAGCCCAGATCTGCTGCCAGTTACCTCAGCCTTGTCCTAACACAAAACCACTCCAAGATAAAACCCTGCAGCAGGTCATCTTTAATTAGGAAGTTCCTCTTTAACCTTCCCAACAGTTGGTTTGTGACCCCAAGCAATGATTTTATGAGCTCATAAACATTTTTTATTTTTTCTATAAAATTATAGAATTACAGAATGGTTTGGGACGAAAGGGACCTTTCAAGGTCATCTCATGCAACCCCCTGCAAGGAGCAGGGATGTCTTCCTCAGACCAGGCTGATGACATCCCTCAAGCTTTACTGAAAGGCTGCAACAAGGAGGACAAATCCAGCCTGGGTTCTTTAGGTACCACCAAAATCCTCACAGAAAATACAGCATTTCAAACCTGAGATTGCTGTTGTTTCTCAAAAGGAAGGAGTATTAAAAAAACCCAACAAAACTTCTTCTACAATTAATACAACACTTTTCATAGCAGTAGTAGCTCAGTCTTTTTATCTTGTGTAATATCAGAGCAGCTCAGCTGCTTAGCTTTAAAAACCAGGTTTTTATTGCAAGCTCTACCTCTGCTTCATAGAGGATTTCCATCTGTGAGATGACATCTGAAATTCACCACTGGTTATGAGACTCCAAAATGCATTTTTAGATGTATCCCTGAGATGTCATTTACAGAGTTCCTGCCTCCTGACACCTGAACAACTGCAGCAGTATTGACCTAAAAACTGAAAATTAGTCCTATTTATATTGTATTCATGATAATAGAATCAAAAGCACTTCTGGATTTCAAAGCACTGAAGTATGGACACACTCTTCAACCATCTTGAATCCAAGAACTTAGTAAGATTTACAATTCTTTAAAGATTTCTTTAAGATTTTGAACTTAGTAAGACCTTCGTAAGTGCCTGGGAGAAAGATAAATTAGATTGGCACACACAAAGTATTCCAAGAGGCATCTCCAAATGCCTCACTAAACACCCAAAATCCCCTTCTATTTCTCCTTTGCTCCCAATTTTGTAAAGCTGCAGGTTAGGAAAGTTCTTAGCCTTCAATGGGAATTTCCAATACCTTGGAATTTGGTGTGTTGAAGCGCACGACAGCAACATCCCCTTTGATATCACAGCTGACGTGGGTTCTGTCTGCACACAAACACAAGGGTGGGTCAGCTCCTGCTCCAGGGAGTTAAGGAATAAAATGAATTTATAGAAAAATTTCACACTTACTCTGGAGGGCACGGGAGGTGGAGATGTTACGGCAGGCATAACCTAAGGAAAAGATGTTACAGGTGTTAAAGGAATTCTCAGCAGTCTCAGTTTAACTCTCTCCCAGCTCCCCTTGCCTGCCAAGGACAGCTTTTGGAAAACCCTGGGCATGAGCCAATCCCTCCCCTTGCGGCCTGACCTGTGCCCCCACCAGAGTCCAGTGGCCACAGCACTGCAGTGACCTTCCAGCACAGAGCCCACACTGCAGTGAGCAGTGCCCAACTGAGAGCAGCAAAAATGAAATCCTTCCTCCCAACAAGCTGACAGGGATGGAGCCGGTGGCACAGGGAGTTTTGCCTTTATTATCCTCATTCCAACCTCTTCACCTGCCAAACCAGGGATCTTCCTGCACTTTGGGGCGCTTCAAGGTGAATTTCCTGCAAAGCAAACACACCTGTCCAGGGTATTTCTGTGAGAACACCCTCTGGTGCCAGCAAATGGGGCCAGCACAAGTGTGACAACACAGATCTCAGGGGGCACAAGGGGAGGGCCACAAACGCTCACAAAATATTTATTCTTGCCTCCATCAACAAAATACTAAGAGTCACAGATTGGTTTGGGTGGGAAGGGACCCTAAAGATCAGCCAGTCCCACCCCTGCCATAGGCAGGGACACCTTCCACTATCCTGGGCTGCTCCAAGTCCTATCCAACCTGGCCTGGGACACTGCCAGGGATCCAGGGGCAGCCACAGCTTCTATGGGCACCTGTGCCAGAGCCTCCCCACCCTCACAGCCAGGAATTCCTTCCCAATATCCCATCTAACCCTGCCCTCTGGCAGTGGGAAGCCATTCCCCCTTGTCCTGGCATTCCAGGCGCTTGTCCAGGGTCCCTCTCCAGCTCTCTAGGATCCCTCTCTACTGATCACATATGGAAGCACACAGCTTGTCTTGCTCCAGAGCCCCCATAAAACTCAGACCATGGGATGAACAAGTTCTGCCCACGAGTTCCTGACTTGTAAATCTCATTTTTCTGCTCAGAAACTGTGTTTGGCCCCATGATCTCTCAGGGTACAGGATACATGAATGAACTCCATTCAAGTGACCTCGATCTCGACCCCGAGGATCCCCCAACTCAGATCCAGCATGAATCCCTGCCAAAGCTGCTTTAAGTCTGAATTCCAGTAAGTGTTACTTCCAGATGTACCTACGAGCTGGCACACAGCCAATTAGCCAGGGGAGGGCTCTGCTCAACACTGATAAAACCTTCAGGAATGAAACATTCCCATTCCCAGCAATAAGGAAGAAAAAAAACAGTACCAGAAGAATAAAGTGCAAACTGTGCCTCCCCAACAGGTGTCTCCCCCTCTTGCAGCCCCGTGACACAGGCTCAGGGCTGGAGCCCTGCTGCACTTTGGCCTTATTTCCACCTTGTCCGGGGTGCTGGCAGTAGGGACTGACCTTTGCTCCCATTCCTGAGCTCAGGATATGTGCTGTGATGCCGTGGGGATGGAAATTCAGCGTCAGGCTGTCCCAGCAAACAGGTCTGGGGTGTGTGTGTTTGTCATGTGCCCACAGCAGCATTTTATAAACGAAGGCTGAACTGGTTCCCTCTCCGAAGCTCCTTAGCAATATTTAATACCCACATGTGATTGCTGCAGCCAACAGTAATTTCCCTAAACTCTTCATGTGCTCAAGTCAGGTACTCCTGAACATAAGCACCAATGTTCAATTGCCACAAACCAAGTATGGGCTGACAACAATTCCCCTGGTGAGAGATGCTGCTCAGCAGAACACCATGCACGTTTAACAGCAGTATTTTAACCCAATAAAAGCCACACAATCTCTTTAAATAGAAGGTAAGTGCTGAACTGTCTCTCCAAATTCATTAATTCAATCCTTGCAACAAGGTGGGATAGTGGAAGGTGTCCCTGCCCATGGCAGGGGTGTGGAACAAGATGAGCTTTAAGATCCTTCCCAGCCAAACCAGTTTGGGATTCCATGTTTTTGCTCTTTACATGGCTTTCCTTTTCCACATCAGCTCTCAAACAAATTCCTTCCATGAAAACCTTAAACTTTGAATGCCATTTTGCCTTTCCATTCTCACAAAACAGAAGAGATGAAGCAGGAAAAACATAAATCAAGGGTATGGCTGGACAAATCTCACTCCATTTGAACTTAAACTCTTTTGGGAGAGGTGCTGTCAGGAGTGTAACAGCTGGTTAGCACTGGAGTGAGGTTTCTGTAGCCTGACAGTAGTTTATCTTAGACTCCAGAATATTTGTGGAAAACATCTTTCACCTGGAAACTAAAGCAGCTCCTTGGTCCCAGTCCCTGCACCAGCTTTAGGCGCTGATCCCTCCAGCACTGCAATGGGAACATTCCAAGACTGGAGCCAAAAAAATCCTCCAAAATGCTGCAGGAAGCAGCAGCCCAGCTGCAGACTTCCACCACATCCTACCATTCATTCCAGAGTTAAAGACTTGAAAATCGATTCCAGTCTCACTCCTCCACTCACTCCAGCTCGAAGACTGTCCAACACCAGGACACCAACACTTCACGTGCTCTCAAGATTTTGCCAAGGACTTGGATGCAGGAGAGAATGCACAATTCCCCACCCCACAGCCCAGCCTGCTCCTTCCCACTTTCTCTTTTCCCTGTTACTACCTCAGCTGCTTTCCTGCCCAGCACTTCCCCTTCCCGCCCTTCCACTCACCCGGACGTGGCACACCACTTGAACTGGGAGCAGCCTCCATGGGTGACGGCTCAGGGAAAAAGCCTTTTTCCAGTCCTGGAGCACCCCAAGCCCCAGCAGGATGGATGGGATGAAGCTCAGGCAACCTGAACTATCCCTGCGAGCTGAGCGTGGAGCTGCGACCCGTGAGATGGGAAACTCCTCACAAAATGAGCTTCCTGATCCACTCCAGAAGCTGCTGGCACATGGATGTGGCTCAGCAGGTACGGCCAGCCCTGGAGCTCACCTGGCTCCTGCCTGCTCCCTGCCTTTGGCCTGCCCTGGAGGGCTTTGCCTCCACTTCCCAAACACTTTGCAAGGCAGAACAAGGGTACTAATTAATTAGGAACAGTGACAGTGTCCCCGGAGAAGCTCGAGGGCTGTTTGTTGTGAAGAGTTTTACCAGTTAGAACAAGAATTCCACCCAGCAATAGCCTGAGAACTCCCTGGAGTTGCCACAGGTCTCCTCATTAGTGATTGCAGCACTCTGTCACGTACAAACCTGCTCCAAGGCTGCACGTAACACAGGTGTGATCCCAGAACCATGGAATTGCTCACGTTGAAAAAGACCTTTCAGAGCAGTGACTCCAGCTCTTAACCCAGCACTACTGAGCACAGGTTTGGGTTTAAATGAAACGCAACACGATTTTGGGTCAACAGCAATACCGGACTCTGAAGCACTTCAAAGTGCTCACACATGAGGTTTCCAGTGCTTCCCAGCCAGGCCTTTTGGCCTTCCCAGGGCTCCAGCCTTGGTACCCAAGAAGCACTGAGCCAGTTCTTTGAACAGGCAGGGGAGAGTTACAGCCCTGGCCGGGCTGGCAAGGGAGATATCTGACACAAAATCATGGAAGCATTGAATCCCAGGATGGTTTGTATGGGAAGGGACATTAAAGTTCATCCAGTGCCACCCCTGCCATGGGCAGGGACACCTTCCACTATCCCAGGAAGTGGGAGCTTCCACTCCCTCTTCCTGTCCAGCCTAGCCTTAGACAGTGCCAGGGATCCAGGGGCAGCCACAGCTTCTCTGGGCACCTGTGCCAGGGCCTCCCCACCCTCACAGAGAACAATTCCTTCCCAATATCCCATGTATTCCTGCCCTCTGGCAGTGGGAAGTCATTCCCTGTGGTCCTGTCCCTCCATCCCCTTGTCCCATCCCATCCTCTCCAGCTCTCCTGGAGCCCCTTCAGGCCCTGGAAAGGACTCTAAGTTCTCCCTGGAGCCTTCTCTTCTCCAGGTCAACAATCCCAACTGTCTCAGCCAAGAGATCCTGGAGCACTTGGAGACACTGACAGGCCTGGGCACACCCTCCCCACCCACGTGGGAACACAGGGATATGCCTCCCCATGGATACACCTGCATGCCTGGAGAGTAACCACAGGATCTGGACACCCAAGGACATGGGGACACTCTCTCCTTTCCAAGTAGGCACACAGGGCATTGGGAACAGATACATGTGTCAGGGCACGAGGACACTCTTTCCCTGTGGATCAGCTCATGTGCACCATCCTGACCGAAGGGTGTGTCCCCCATCCATGCCAGGTCACAAGGAGTCCCCAGAGCTGCACACGGATTTCCACAGCATGTCCATGTGCCAGGACTGGCAGGGCAGAATGTCCCCCATGGGGACACACACCCCCTCGAGACCCCAGGACGTGGGGGAACAGACCCTGCTCTCAGGAAACTTTGGGGGAGTGTTGGGGATGTGCCAGAGATCCCCCGGGTGACTTACAGACCGTGGGTACCAACCCTCACATGACGCACAGACACACGTGGGGACACCTCCCACCCCACAGCTCCCCCAGGGAACCCTGGCCCCAGTCCTGGTCCTCAGAGACCCTTCCTTGGGAACATCCCATTCCTCACAGTCCCCATGGTCATACCACCTGGAGATCGCCTCTGCGACACCCTGACACCCCCACTCCAGCACCAAGAGACCCTCTCTGTGACACCCTGCTCCTCATCCCCTTAGTGCCACCCCAGTCCTCGCCCACTTAGTGCCCTGTCGGTGCTTCCCCACCTCTTAGTGCCTCCGCCCCGACCCCTCAGTGTCCCCCTGCCCCTCGCACCCTCAGTGTCCCTGTCCCTCACCTCTCTGCGCCTCCTCACTGCCCCCCCAGAACTTACCCCTCAGTGGGCCCCGTCCCACCCCAGTCCTCGCCCCCTCAGGGCTCCCCCAACCCTTCACTGCCCCGTCGGTGACACCCTCCCCTCAGCGTCCCCCCGCCCCCAGTGTCCCCTCACTGTCCCCCTGCCCGCAGTGCTCTCCTTCCCTCAATGTCCCCTCAGTGCCCCTCCAGTATCTCCGTCCCTTACCGCTCACTGCCCCCAGTGCCCCCATCCCTCAGTGCTCCCCTCACGCGGGGACACCGCACGCCAGCCGCTCCCGCTCCCCGCCGTCCCCCCGCTCACCACGGGGCGGGGTGTGCCGCGTCGGGCCGGCCCTGGCGGCGGCCGGGAGGCGGCCGAGGCTCCCGATGGCCCGCACCGCCGCCGCCATCTTCGCCGAGGTCGAATGAGGGAGAGGCCGCCGGGGCCCTGCCCGCGCCCGCCCCGCCCACGCCGCCCCGCCCGCGCCCGCCCGCCGCGTTGCCCGCACGCTTCGCCGCCGCCAGCACCGGGCTGCCTCCCTCCCCTCTGCTCGCCGCGGTGTCTCGGGTGTTTTCAACCCGTGCCGAGCAGGATCGGGTTGCGGCAGAGCGCGGGGAGGGGCTGCGGAGCGGGCGCTGTCGGTCAGGCGCGCCGCGGGCAGCCCGGAAGGTGGGGGGGGCGCGCGGGGTCCTTGGCGGCGGCGGCGGCAGAGCGGGGCGAGGGCCGAGGTGAGCGGCGGCACCGCGACAGGCGACGGGACGGGACAGGGAGGTCGGGGCTCCGTCCCGGATGGACGGGCGGTGCGGGAAGGGTGACAGGAGTCGGGGAGTCGGTCCCGGGGAAAGGGGTCGGGCCTAGGGGTAGGCGGCTCGGTCCGGGATGGGCGAGGGGATCGAGGGTCGGTCGTCAGTGGGCGGGTGAGGGGGGAGGGAGTCTGGGGGTCGGTCCCAGATGGACGGGGGAAAGGTGAGGAGAAACCGGGGTTTGTTCCGGGTGGATGGGGTGGGGCTGGGGAAGGGTGAGGGGGGTCGAGGGCTCGTTTCCGGATGGACGGAGAGATCGGGGGTCGGTCCCGGATGGACGGAGGGATCGGGGTCGGTCCCGGATGTACGGAGGGACCGAAGGATCGGTCCTGGATGGACGGAGGGATCGGGGGTCGGTCCTGGATGGACGGAGGGATCGGGGGTCGGTCCTGGATGGACGGAGGGTTTGGGCGCGGCTGAGAGAAGCACCTGTGTGTTTGGGGGTGTAGCAGGTGGGTGCTGGGAATCGCGGGGGTGCTGCGGTGTGTGAAAGTGTCAGGGGTGTGTGGAGAAGGGAAGGGCTTAGCGGCTGTTTATGGAATTATGGATTATCCTGAGTTGGAAGGGGTCCATGAGGATCACGGAATGCAGCTCAGCTGTGGAATCCAGGCAGATCCTGCAGGCTCTGGAAGGAGCTTTGCCCTGGTGATTTGTGCGGGCAGAGCTGAGCCCTGGGGTGCCAGGGGAGCACTGGCTGTCGAAAATGAGGGGTTGGGGGCGTTTTGGGGGGCAGAAACAGAGGTGCATCGGGAGGAGATGGCTGTGCAGTGTGGGCAGAGAGGAGGAGGTTACACCTGGGAGGAACTTCTGTCAGCTAGGCAGGGAAAAATTAGGGGAGAGCCTCAGTCAGGTGTGGGGAGGGAGAGCACAGATGGAGAAAGAGCAGGATGTCTTGGAAAGGTCTGTTTTCAGGACCTTTGTTGACAGGAGGAGCCTGGGTTTGGTCTGTGGGCTGGGAAGGGAGGAATGCTGCATGGCACGTTCCAGGTGTGGAGCTGCAGCTGGGAGGTGACAAAGGGGGTTACTGGCAGCTTGTGCTGTGTTTTGGGGAGCTGCAGAGGCTGGGTTTGGGACTGGGGGTGTTCCTGTGCCTCTCCATGGAAAACTTTTGTGTTTGGGGGAAGCAAGTGCTGGGATTTGAACCCCCAAACTGTGACAGAGGGACATGAATGTTGCATGGATCAGCCAAAGAACAGGAGCTGTGAGGACCACCCCGAGCCCTGGGCAATAAAATCTGCAGATAAGCATTTGTTTATAGGGAAACTCAAATTCGGAGTGAGCTTTGGGAAAGCTGCAGAGGAATTTTTGGGAGTGGGGATGCACAGCAGGAGTTCCTCAGGCTGGCACGAGGGGTTAACGAGGGGCAGGGGCGGCAAGGGGTGCCAAGGACACTGCGTCAGGAGGTGCTGCTGGCAGCAAGGCTGGCTGGGCACTGGGACAACTTTCCAGTGGGAAGTGGAGGAGCAGTTCCTGGGAGGGAATTGAGAAGCTCACGGGGCAGTATTTATTCACAGGCACATTTGCAGCCCCAGTCACAAGCCAGGCTCCTCCTGGCTCCCGGAGTGTGGTGGGAAGTGATTCCCTGTGCTGCTCTTGCTGCCCTTGCAGTGTCTGCTCCTCACCTTTTTGGCTCTGTGGGAGGCAGGCAGGTCACTTCCCCTGGGATTGTTGCGGATAGAGCAGGTTGGACTGACATCAGCCTTTCCCTAGATTCCAAAATGAGTTCCATGCTGAGCTCTGCCCTGCGGAACCTCCCCGTGTCCTCAGCGTGGGCTGCCGGGGGCCGTGAGTATCTTTGACTTTCATTCGTGGGTCATAAACTTCTGGTTGAAGTGTTGGGTTTGGAACCGATGCTGGGATCTGAATCTGTTCTGTTCTCACCTTTAAAAGGCTGACAATGTATTTTTTTAATCCCTAATTACATTGTTGCCATGTTTGTCCCTTCCACCTCACATGGGGAGGAGTCTTGAGTTCACAGTTAAGGGAAACTGTGTCAAGTTCCTCAACAGTGTAAACCATCTCACAGATGTTCAGATGTCTTACAGTGACATTATTTGCTTTTTTAATGCTTCTTACAGAGACCAGAAATGTTTCTGAACTTCTCTTTCTTGGCTTTTTTTCCCCTCCTTGTTTTCCAGTTGCTCGATCTCTCAGCTGCTCCTCGCAGTTCCAAGCCGCAGGTAAAGGGAAAACACCAGGAATTTCAGTGGGTCTGTGCTGGACAAGGCTGGTTTGGAAGCTGCCTCCCTTTCCCAGAGTCTTGTTCCACTTAAACCTTGGAAATGGTGCAGAGTGCCTTAGTTGAGGTGCTCCTGAAAAGCTGCAAACAAGGAAAACTTCAGGCAAACCAATGTTTGCAGCAGAGTCCTCTCATCCTCTGAGTGCCCATGGCTCCCAGTGGCCATTCCCAGTCTCCCCCTGTCTCCAAGCAGCCGTTCCTGGCCTGCCCCTGGCTCCCAGCGGCCGTTCCTGGCCTGCCCCTGTCTCCAAGCAGCCATTCCTGGCCCACCCCTTGCTCCCAGTGGCCGTTCCTGGCCTGCCCATGGCTCCCAGTGGCTGTTCCTGGCCTGCCCATGGCTCCCAGTAGCCATTCCCAGTTTGTAGTCATAGTCCACAGTGAGTGCTGGGGTGATCCATGCTCTGGGGTTCATGGTGGGGGTTGTTCATACTTTGGGATTTTGGGAACAGGCCTGGACAGCAGCTCCCCATCATCCCCTGGGCTTTGTGAAGAGCCTGGAGGAATCCCCAGACAGTGCTGGAGTTTCATCCTGGCACTGACCTGTCAAACCATGCTGGATCATGACATCCCTTGTCTTGAACCTGTCCCAGCAGGGAGAGAATTTCTTCCCATTAGGAAGAAATTCTTGGCTGTGAGAGTGGTGAGGCACAGGCCCCATCCCTGGAAGTGTTCCAGGCCAGGTTGGATGGGGCTTGGGGCAACCTGGGGTAGTGGAAGGTGTCCCTGCCCATGGCAGGGGGTGGGACTGGATGAGTTTTAAGGTCCCTTCCCAACCAAACCATTCCATGATACTAAGATTCCAGCTCAGGTGTCCTACCTTCCCTGCCTTTCACTTATACACCGAAAGAGGACAATTTCCCTTGTTTTCTAGAAGTTCTTGCAGGATCTATATTAAAATTGCTGATATTCTTGTCACCATCACTTCTCTCTTCACAGTCCAGCCCAAGACTAAGAAGACCTTGGGCAAAACTGGGGTGAAGAATGTTGTGGTGGTGGAGGGTGTCCGCACCCCCTTTCTGCAGTCTGGCACCTCGTGAGTATCAAAGAGGAGTTAAAACACAGAAAACACCCCCTGACTTGGGTAATACTCGACTCTTCCTGTGAAAAACCTCACTTGTTCATGTCAGTGTAGTTATTCCTAGGCCTGAAGGCTCTGGAGGGGCAGTGAGTTGGGCTGCTGCAGTTCTCTGGTTTATCTAATGCAAAAACGTGTTTGAGGAAGGTTGTCCGTGTGTATGAATTCTGGGAAGAGTAAGAATTTATGGAGCCTGTCTAGAGGAAGCTGCTGGTGATTTTATAGCAGATGAAGCAACAAGTTTCACAAAACTGGCAGCTCAGGGGCCAAAATCTGCTGTAGGCTCTTCTTCCTGGGTTGTTGTGCCACCAAATCCACAGCTGAACTAGGACCAGACCTGACTCTAAGTCAGGGTTGAGAAGGGATTTTTTTATTTGGTCACTGCTGCTTTTCTGTGGGTTTAGTGCAGTGATTGGAGCCCCTCTGCTCTGCAGCCAGGCTGGGAGAGCTGGGGGTGTTCACCTGGAGAAGAGAAGGCTCCAGGGAGACCTCAGAGCCCTTCCAGAGCCTAAAGGGGCTCCAGGAGAGGTGGAGAGGGACTGGGGACAAGGGATGGAGGGACAGGACAAGGGGAATGGCTTCCCACTGCCAGAGGGCAGGAAGAGATGGGATATTGGGAAGGAATTGTTCCCTGGGAGGGTGGGCAGGCCCTGGCAGAGGTGCCCAGAGAAGCTGTGGCTGTCCCTGGATCCCTGGAGGTGTCCCAGGCCAGGTTGGACATTGGGGCTTGGAGCCCCCTGGGATAGTGGAAGTTGTCTCTGCCCATGGCATGGGGTGGCACTGGATGACATTTAGTGTCTCTTCCAACTGAAAGCAATCTGTGGTTCCTTAAAATGTTTGATTCAAGATGCAGTGGAGCATTTCTGGTCTATCCTCAGTTCTTGCTGCTGCTCTGTGCTCATGGGAGAATTCTGTACCAATTTCTGTATTGAGAATTCTGTACTGATTTCTGTATTGAGAATTCTGTACCGATTTCTGTATTGAGAATTCTGTACTGATTTCTGAATTGAGAATTCTGTACTGATTTCTGAAGTGAGAATTCTGTACTGATTTCTGTATTGAGAATTCTGTACTGATTTCTGAATTGAGAATTCTGTACTGATTTCTGTATTGAGAATTCTGTACTGATTTCTGAATTGAGAATTCTGTACTGATTTCTGTATTGAGAATTCTGTACTGATTTCTCATATCTCTCTTCACCTTCCAGGTATGCAGATCTGATGCCGCATGACTTAGCCAGAGCAGCACTGCAGTAAGTAAATGGAACACTGGAAAGGCTCAGAATTCCTGTTAAACTGCCGAGGTTTCAGGGCTGTGAAGCCAAGGCTCTGGGCTTGGCTCTGAACAGCCCAGGTGCTTTCTTTTTCCTGGCCTCCCTCCGCAGTAGTGGGTGGCTTAAGCAGTGAGGTCTGTGTTGATGTTGGGGTTTGCAGTAGGTTGCTGGAGGTGACAGGTTTCAGTGAATTTGATTCCCAGCTCTGGTTTTCCTAACACAGAGATCAGAGCTGCTGTTGAGCTGACCTTACATCCAGTGAGAAAAACAACCTGGGCGACACAGAGGAACCCAAGGGGCAACAAGGATCTCAAATTAATTCTGTCCCCCTGCCTGTCCCTTCTGTTCTGAGGGTCATTAGCAGTGAGGTTTTTTTGTTGAGAGGCAAAGCAAAGTGCTGTGGAGAAGAGAGAAGGCTTGGAGAAGCCTGGAGATAGCTGCTCCTGCATCCCTGGCAGTGTCCAAGGCCAGGCTGGAGGGGGCTTGGAGCAGCCTGGGACAGTGGAAGGTGTCCCTGCCCATGGCAGGGGGTGGCACTGGATGAGCTTTGAGGTCTCTTCCCACCCAAGCCATTCTGGGATTTGATGATTCTATGCACTATTTTTTGGAAGGAGGGGTATGGGGGCTATAAAGTAGTTGCTTTAATGAAGTTCTGTAATAATTTATAGTGAAAATATCACTGTGATTGTTTGCAGCCCTTAATCAGCTGCAGATTAAGGCCCCCCAGGCCCACATGCACACAAGATTTCTTCTGAGCTGGGGACAGAAGCTGGGGCTGTGTTGTTGCCTTGTTCTCCAGCCAAGCTGGCAGGAAGAGGATGTTGGAGAGGTTATTGCTTAACTCTCGTTGTTTTGATCCTCTCCTTAGGGGCCTGCTGACCCGGACCAGTGTCCCAAGGGATGTTGTTGATTACATTGTGTATGGCACAGTTATCCAGGAGGTGAAAACGAGTAATGTTGCCAGAGAGGTGGGTTCTGTTCAGCATTTCCCTCGGAGTCTGATTGCTGCAAATGCTCTGAAGATGGCAAATGCTTGCTAAAAATGAATTCCCAGTATTATTGCTTGTTTAAATATGGTTTGAGAGTATGAAGTGGTTGTGCAGCATTATCTGTTAAATAAGTGCCTGGAGCTATAAGGAAAATGATTCTCTGCCTCTGCCTCCTGTTGAAATCTGCCATAGATTTCATTTAGCATAGTTTTTAATCAGATTTTCATATTTTAATGCTATGAAGCCTCTGCTTGACTTTTCCCTGCGAGAGAAGGTTTTGTTAAGGATTGCTGATCCCTCAGCTCCTAAATACCAGTTGGACTCCAATGCTGCCCTGCCAGTGTCGTGGGGAGGAGCAGAGTGTGCTGTGAGGGTTTGCTCTGTTGTGGTGTTTGTTTGTTTGAGTTGGCTGGTCAGACACAGCATTCGCAGGATTTGAAGTGGGGCAGCTTTGCTGCCCTTTGTTCCAGCAGCCAGAAAACACAATTCCTGTATTATCCACAGAGCAGCTGATCCTCTGGAGTCATGGGAGAGGCAGCCTGGTCTTTGCTGACCTGGAGCCTCTGTTGTGCTCTGCACCTGGATAAATCCATGATGTCACCTGGGCTCCCTGGGACCGGGGAGGTGCCGAGGCAGCCTCAGCCTCGTGAATGCGAGGTGGCTTTGGTCACCTGCCAGTCAGATGGGGCTGCAGGGTAATTTTAACTTGGGAACAACTGCTGAACTTTCAACTAGTTGGCCACATCCCAAGTAGGGAAGGTCTCTGGGAGCTGCTCTGGGCTGCTCGGGTGAGTCACTGCTCTGCAGTTTGCTGCTTTCTCTGAAACCGAGCAGCCTTAATCACCCCTTTCACGTGTTGCCTTTGCCAATAAGGTGAAGCAAAGATGATGTCAAATAGCTGGAGGCTCTTTTGATGTGATTTTTTAAATGCGAGGGGTGTGATTAGTTTGTCTCTTTATTAAAAATGTGGAGAGGCAGTGACTGTTCTTACAAAGCAGCTGAGAGCCTCATCTCCTGCTCCAGAATCTGGGGAGGGGAAAAGCTGCTGCCATAATTAACTGGATGAAAACTCTGTATCGTTGTCTTAGGCAAGGTGTGCTGGGCAGGGGCAGCTCTGGCCTGGGGAGCAGAAGCTTTGGGTTTAACAGCTGCTCTCTGTTGTTGCAGGCTGCCTTGGGAGCAGGGTTCTCCGACAAAACTCCAGCCCACACCGTCACCATGGCCTGCATTTCCTCAAACCAGGCCATGACCACAGGTACGGGGGCTGGAAGGATAAGCTGTGGGGTTGAGACAGAGCTTGGGAATTCTTTTACAGCCCTCATCCAACTTGCAATGCTTGTGAATATTAAAAAGCAACTGAAGAAATGCTGGAATGGAAAGGAAAAATGGAGTTCTTTAGTCTGGAGAAAAGGAGGCTCTGGGGGGACCTTGTGGCTCTGCACAACTCCTGCCAGGAGGGGACAGCCAGGGGGGTCAGGCTCTGCTCGCAGGGAACAGGGACAGGACAAGGGGAAATGGCCTCAGGCTGGGCCAGGGCAGGGTCAGGTTGGACATGAGGAGGAATTTCTCCATGGAAAGGGTGGTCAGGCCTTGGCAGGGCTGCCCAGGGAGGTTTGGAGTGCCCATCCCTGGAGGTGTCCAGTGAAGGCCTGGAGGTGGCACTCAGTGCTCTGGGCTGGGGACAAGGTGGGGATTGGGCACAGCTTGGACTCCATGGTCTTGGGGGTCTTTCCCAGCCTCAGTGACTCTGTGGAAGTTTTTTGACCAACAAAATACGACATGGACAGAGTGTAGGCCTGCAGCAGCTTCTCTGCCCAGTGTCTGTGTTTGTTTGGGAGGTAAAGACTGACCATGGTGATGAAGTTGCTCTCTTCAGGCTCCTTTTATCTTTGGCTTAGCATGAAAAAAATGCTTAAAAATGGGCTTAAAAATGGAGACCCAGCTCCAGCTGCTGGGGCTGTCCTTCCCTCCCTGCTCTGCGTGACAAGGACAAGTGGGAGCCAAGTGACAGAAGCTCACGTTGTGTGACCTGGCCAAGGCCTGGGGCTGCAGGAGGAACTGCAGGAGTGGCCAGGGCTCTGTCGGGGTGGCTGTCCCTGCTGTGGCAGCACTGCTGAGAATGGCTCTCGTTGCAGGCGTGGGGATGATCGCGGCCGGGCAGTGTGACGTGGTGGTGGCCGGTGGCGTGGAGCTCATGTCCGACGTCCCCATCCGCCACAGCAGGAAGATGAGGAAGACGATGCTGACTCTGAACCGAGCCAAGACCCTGGGCCAGAAGCTCTCCCTCATTTCCAAAATCCGCCCTGACTACTTTGCTCCTGAGGTATTTTTGTTTTTTAGGCATTTAGGTATTTAGCTAAACTGCCTTAGAAGGTGTGAACATGTAATATTTTTGGCCTCGATGGAGAGGATTTAAGATGGGTGAGGTGGCTCCTGGGGTTCACCGTGATCGATCTCTGTCCTCTGCTTTGGGTTAAAACATTGATTAATGCATCTCACAGCATTTGGGAGTGCTTTTTCTTACCACATGTTCATCTTCAGTAAACCCAAGTTAGTGCAAAACTTCCTTCTGCAACTCCTGGATAAACTGTGCTGCAGATGACAAATAGAAGGGTTTTTCCCCATAAATATAAAGATTGTTCTGAAATGTCAGAAGAATTCTAGATTCAGAGGAATCTTACTAGATAATAGAAGTAACCCCCTTAGTATTAGACAGGAATGTCCTCAGTATATGAATGTAATTGTTGTTTGATTAATATATCGTAAATATGCCTTAGGATTCCCATTCCTGGCCAAATCCTGCCAGGGCTGGGTGTGTTCAGCTCCCCTGAAGAGCATCCACGGTGCCACGGGAGCCACTGCTCTGTCCTGGGGGCCACAGGGGATGAATTGCAGTGTGGTGAGGATGGGGAGGGGCAGCACTTCCCTCCTTCCCACCCCGAGCTCTTCTCAAGGGAGCTGCATCCATGCCATTCCCTTTAGCATGAGTGCAGCGAGGCCCAGGTTGAGTATGGCAGAGCTGAGACCCCAAATCCACATAAGATATGAAAATTTCAGACTTGAATGCACCCAGGGATTTCCTGTATGCTGCTGGAAGAATTAAAACTAAGCCACAGTCACCTCTGGGCTCTGCTTTTGGATGAGGAAGTGTCAAGGAGTTTTGAGGTCCCAGGATGTGTTGCTTGAGCTGAACCCAAAAGGTCTGGTCACCCTTTGTCATGGATTCCCTGCTAAATGCACAGGCGGCTGCTCTCAACACAGTCCTGGAACCTCTGGAGTAAGCAGCGGCCTGGATCTCATTTTTTTCTAAAATCTTGGAAAGGGATGGTTCCTCTGACACGTTTCACTGAGCCTGTTCTGGTCTGGTTGCCGTGTGTTAATTGGGTAGCTCTGAATTAACGAAGGGAAAAGCTTCCCTCTGACTGTGGGGCTCAGCTCTGTGTGCTCCCAGAAGAGTTTTTTTTTTACCTGTGCTGACTGTCCCTCCCTGGTGGTAGCTCCCAGCTGTGGCAGAGTTCTCCACCAGCGAGACCATGGGACACTCTGCTGACCGCCTGGCCGCCGCCTTCGGCATCTCCCGCCTGGAGCAGGACGAGTACGCCCTGCGCTCGCACACGCTGGCCAAGAAAGCGCAGGACGCGGGGCTGCTGCAGGACGTGGTGCCCTTCAAGGTGCCAGGTGTGTGCCACGGCCAGCCCTTGCTGCTGGCGGCAGCTCCGGGGAGTTCTGTGGGTCTGGGTGGGTTTTAACATCTCTTTGTCCCTGGGAAATTGCTGGAGTGGGGATGTGGTTGTAAATGGGGTATTGGAGTGTGTAAATATGGAGTCGTGGAATGGTTTGGGTGGGAAGGGGCATTAGAGATCACCCAGTTCCAGCCCTGACGCCTCCCACTGTCCCAGGCTGCTCCAAGCCCCATCCAGCCTGGCCTTGGACCCTGCCAGGGATCCAGGGGCAGCCACAGCTTCTCTGGGAATTCCATCCCAGCCCCTCCCCGCCCTCCCAGGGAACAGTTCCTTTCAAATATCCCATCTAACCTTGCCCTGTGTCATATCTTTACATATCTCATTTTTTCTTGCCCACCCCACATCTGTGCTAACGTGGTGACAGAGGAAGGAAAATCAGGACAGGTGGGCCTGGAATCCCCCTGCTCTTCCAGCCAGGCAGGAGAAACCACCTTTACACCCCAGAATATCAACCACAAACACAAGCCCAATGAAATCCCAGTCTGATAACCCAGGTGCTGGATAGGAAGAACTGCAATGTGGCAGGTTCCAGTTCACCAGGCCTCCCTGGGAGGTGAAACAGTTTGGGGAGAACCTTTCAGCTGCCCTTTCCATGGCCTGTCCTGGTGCCCCCCTCATCCCCCAGGAGCCAGTGGAGATGCTTTGCTGTAAGACCTGTTCATTTGGGAACTGTAATTGGTATCCTGGAGAAATTCTCCTTGTAGATCCACGGTTGCATGTGGTGTTTATTATACAATTGGTACTTTTTCTTAACGGGCTTATTTAGCAGCTGGCATAGTTGCAGATGGATATATTTGGGTTTTCCAAGTGCTCTTCATTCCTCAAAACTCGGCACATGAATGTAAACTGATTTAAGCCCAGTTCTCCATTTAGGCTTTTAAACCTAAATTTAAATTCTTTTCTCAGCTGGGTTTCCCATGTGGTAATTTTTCCTTGCAGTAGACAGATGGCAGCACTTTGTTATTCTGTCTTCGGAGAAGAAGTGAGGCAGCTTCAATTTTTAAGTGCTATTTTTAGCCATGTTAAATATCCTGATACCACAAATGGATTTTCCTTTTTTCCCCTCCTCTCTCTTATCCTGAACCCCACAATTTTCAGATTTTTCCCCCTGGACTCCTGATGATGAAATTCTTGTGTGTTGCTGATTTTTGTAGTTTAAATGTACTTTTTGCCTTCACCAGGCAAAGACACAGTTACCAAAGACAACGGGATCCGGCCTTCCTCCATGGAGCAGATGGGAAAACTGAAGCCGGCGTTTGTCAAGCCCTACGGAACTGTCACAGCAGCCAACTCCTCCTTCCTGGTAATTCCTGTTCCCAGCACTGTCAGCCAGAGGGGAGAGCTGTCCTCTTGACCCTCTGCCTCCCTTAGCTGGTAAAATCTGGGAATGAGCTTTTCAATATAGACTATTTCTGGATTTTCCGAGTGTAACTTGGAGCTGAGTTGTAATCTGGTGAATAACTTGGAGCTGAGTTGTAATCTGGTGAATCTTGGTATCAGATTGTGTCACTTTAAAATCAGTAACACCTGAACTTTTGGGATGTCTGACCTGTTTGTTTCTCTGTAGCTGCTTCATGAGGGTCAGTCCTTCACAAGCTGTAGGAGTTCTGTCCCAGGATGGGATTGGTCATGTTGTACAGCTAAAGTCAGTAGGTTTAGTCTGAGCTTCACAGAATTGTGGGGAAGGTGTCCCTGCCCACGGCAGGGGGTGGAACTGGATGAGATTTAAGGTCCCTTCCAGCCCAAACCATTCCATGATTTGTTATACCAAGCCCACAATGTTCATTTTTGTCATGTGGTGAGCCTGTGGCTTGTGTCATCCTGGAATTATTCTCAGTTTCGGGATAGAGCTGGGAGGACAGCTGAGTGTTTGGGATAACCAGCTTGTCCCAGGCCTGGCAGGGCTTTTAGGCACCTCTGTCCTGTGTGAAACTGGGGGAATTGTGCCTGTGGGCTGAAGGAAGTGCTTCAGCAGTGTGGGTGCTGACATCATTAGTGATTATCTGTCCCTCCGTCTCCATTCCTCTGTCCCTCCGTCCCTCCATCCCTCTGTCCTGCCTGAAACTGGGGGAATTGTGCCTGTGGGCTGAAGGAAGTGCTTCAGCAGTGTGGGTGCTGACATCATTAGTGATTATCTGTCCCTCCGTCTCCATTCCTCTGTCCCTCCCTCCCTCCCTCCCTCCCTCCCTCCCTCCCTCCCTCCCTCCCTCCCTCCCTCCCTCCCTCCCTCCCTCCCTCCCTCCGTGCCTCCCTCCGTCCCTCCCTCCCTCCGTGCCTCCCTCCGTCCCTCCCTCCCTCCGTCCCTCCCTCCGTCCCTCCCTCCGTCCCTCCCTCCATCTCTCCCTCCGTCCCTCCCTCCATCCCTCTGTCCTGCATGAAACTGGGGGAATTGTGCCTGTGGGCTGAAGGAAGTGCTTCAGCAGTGTGGGTGCTGACATCATGAGTGATCATCCATCCATCCATCCATCCATCCATCCATCCATCCATCCATCCCTCTGTCCCTCCATCCATCCCTCCATCCATCCATCATCCATCCCTCTGTCCCTCCATCCATCCCTCCGTCCCTCCATCCCCTCAGTCCAGCAGGCTTTCCTGTGGCCCCTGTCACAGTGGGGTGTCCTGGAGGCTCTGGTGGTGGTCAGGTCCTGTTGCCAGGGGCTGTGGGCTGCTGGTTGTGTGCAGGCTGTGCAGGTCCTTCTGCCCTCACCTGGCCTCTCCCTGCCCTTTCCAGACCGACGGAGCGTCGGCGATCCTGATCATGTCTGAGGAGAAGGCCCTGGCCATGGGATACAAACCAAAGGCCTACCTGAGGTAAGAGGGGCTGCTGCAGTGGCCTCTGCTCCTGCTTCCCTCTCCTCTCCCTGGCACTGACAGCCCTTCTCCTGCGCAGGGATTTCGTGTACGTGTCCCAGGATCCGAAGGACCAGCTGCTCCTGGGGTAGGTGGACATGGAGAGCATCCCCCCAGCCCCTGCTCCCACAGCAGCCTTCTCTGGCCAGGATGTGTTTGGGGGAGGTGTCTCAGGAGATGTTGCATCTCTGCAGGCCTTCAGGAGGTGTGAGCAGGAGGGGAGGTGGAGAGCAGCGGTGGCAGGAGCATCCCGGGAGCGCTGGGGCTCCTCAGCAATAGTTCTGGGGGCTGTGCTTCCCTTGGAGTGGGATGGCAGAGCTGGGCCACGAAGCCAGAGAAGGGTGTGACTCTGGGAACAGGGGATGGTGCTGACAGCAAACACTGACGTAAGACTTTGTCTTCCCTCCTGCAGCCCCACCTACGCCACTCCCAAAGTGCTGGAGAAGGCTGGGCTCACCCTGAATGACATCGATGTGTTCGAGTTCCACGAGGCTTTTGCTGTAAGTGCTCTGAGGCATCTGGGATGGCTCCCTGTGGCATCTGCTGTGGGTTATGATCAATGTCACCCTCCTGTCTCTTGCAGGGGCAGATCCTGGCTAACCTGAAGGCCATGGATTCGGATTGGTTTGCACAGAACTACATGGGCAGGAAGTCAAAGGTAAGGCACAGTCAGGACATTTTCCTCCTTGTTCTCTCCCTCCAGGCCCTTGTCCCCAGTCCCTCTCCAGCTCTCCTGGAGCCCCTTTAGGCTCTGGCAGGGGCTCTGAGGTCTCTGTGGAGCCTTCTCTCCTCCAGGTGAACACCCCCAGCTCTCCCAGCCTGGCTGCAGAGCAGAGGGGCTCCAGCCCTGGAGCAGCTCCATGGCCTCCTCTTCCTCCTCCTCCATTTTCTCTCCGGTTCAGTTTAACTTTGGGATTCCTGGGACCTGTCCTGGGAGCTGCTGGTGCTGGTGCTGCACAGCCAGGCTCTGGCTCTGTCCTGTGAGGAGCAATGATGCTTCTTGAGCTTGGGGTTAGCAAATCCCAATTTAGGCAGTTTCTTTGGGACATGAAATTTCCTTGGGCTGCTATTCCCGTTGTCAGCAGGAGGTGGAGATCCAGAGCCACAATCCTTGGCGAGGAGGGAATTGAGAGCAGTGTGAGGGGCTCAGTCCTTGCACAGTGCGGGGTTTCCCTGGGGGGCTGCAGGTGAAGCACCTTTGGGATGGTTTTATTCCCTCATCAGCCACCTGGATGTGCCGTCCTGAGCTGCTGCAGGCTTGGTGTTGGGGTTGGGTGGGATGGCCCCATTGCAGCCAGATGATGATGGGCTGTGTCCCTCTGTGTCCCTGCAGGTCGGAGCCCCTCCCCTGGACAAGTTCAACACCTGGGGGGGCTCCCTGTCCCTGGGCCACCCCTTCGGGGCCACTGGCTGCCGCCTGGTCATCACTGCTGCCCACAGGCTGAAGAAGGAGGGGGGACAGTACGGCCTGGTCGCTGCCTGTGCTGCAGGAGGGCAGGTAATGGTGCTGTGCTCTAGCATGTTCCCTCGGGAGAGGGCAGGAATGGCAGCTCTGATCCTGCTGGGGCCTGGAATCTTGTCTGGTCACACCAGCTGTGGGTGCTGGGTGTTCAGAGCTCCCTTGGGCACCTCTGGCTGCCCCCCACCACCACTCAGTCCTGTCCCTGTTCCCTGGGAGCAGAGCCCGACCCACCCTGGCTGTCCCCTCCTGTCAGGAGCTGTGCAGAGCCACAAGGTCCCCCCAGAGCCTCCTTTTCTCCAGGCTGAGCCCTTTCCCAGCTCCCTCAGCCTCTCCTGGGGCTCAGTCCCTTCCCAGCTCTGTTCCCTGCCCTGGACACCTCCAGCCCCTCCAGGTGTCTCGTGTCAGGAGGGGCCCAGAGCTGTCCCCAGCACTGGAGGTGCCCCAGCAGTGCCAGCACAGGGGACAGGCACTGCCCTGGCCCTGCTGCCACCCCAGAGCTGGCACTGCCCAGGGGCCATTGGCCTCGTGCCCACCTGGGCACCCCTGGGCTCGTGTCCAGCTGCTGCGGCTCATGTTCTTGATGCAGTGCCTGGGAACCCTGGTCTGTGTCTGTAATAATTAGTCTCATCTCTATTAATGAGTCATTTCTGTGATGTTCTCTCTCTCTGTTCCCAGGGGCACGCGATGATCGTGGAGCTTTACCCCCAGTAATGGCACTGGGAACCTTGTCCCTCCGTCCTGTGCCTGGCGATGCCATTTCAATGCACTAATAAATCCTGCACCCAATCCTTCTTGGAGAGGGGATTTGTGGCCTTTATCAATCCCTTTTAGCTACTCAGCCAGTAATTTTTATCTAATGAGCACGCTCTATTCCACTTCGAGGAGAGGAACAGTTAACGTGCCTCTGAGTCTCTGCAGGCTTCTTGTAAGCTGTCTGATCCCTCTGGTAACTCTTCAGGATTTCTCCCACTGGGGAACAAAAATTATTCCAAAACTCTCTATGGAGAATTAAGTTTGGAGATCAGGAGAATGTGAAGCAGTGGAGGTGGGTGGGCTGAGAAGGGAGATAATGCTGTGGGGAGGAGCAGCTCTTTGGGGCAGCAGCTTCAGTCCCAGAGGCTGAGCTGGGCTCTGAGGGGGCAGTTTGCTCCATGCTGTCCAAATGCTGTTGGAATGAGCAAATTGCATCTGACAAATGAATGAATGTCGCTGATGGAACCGCAATAAATCAGGACAAAACCCAGTTCTGGCTGTTTTCTTTCCCTCCCCTCACCTGAAAAGCCTGGGGACAGTGCCTGTGCTGTCTGTGGTGGGGGCTGTGAGCTGACAGCAGGTGTTGGCTCTGAAATCACAGGATCACAGACTGGTGTGGGTGGGCAGGGGCTTTTAAAGGTCACCTGATCCACCCCTGCCATGGGCAGAGACACCTCCCGCTGTCCCAGGTGGCACCAAGCCCCAGGGTCCAGCCTGGCCTTGGACACTGCCAGGGATCCAGGGGCAGCCACAGCTTCTCTGGGCACCTGTGTCAGGGCCTGCCCACCCTCACAGGGAATAATTCCTTCCCAATATCCCATGTATCCCTGCCCTCTGGCACTGGGAAGCCATTCCCTGTGTCCTGTCCCTCCATCCCTTGTCCAAAGTCCCCTTCCAGCTCTCCTGGAGCCCCTTTAGACACTGAAAAGGGCTCTGAGGTGTTGATAAACATCAAGTGTGCACGGTTGTCTTTCTCCCAAGGGTTGGGGAAGATGAGACAATTATTCTTTTGTTTAATATCCTGGTTATTTTCTTCACTCATTCCTCATGGCTTTGTGGTACTGAGGGTGGCTTCTGTTACCGGCCAGGGAACAGAGTTTCTATTACAGCAACTTGCAAACACCTTCGAGTCGTTTTTATGACAGAAGCAGTTTCTGCCCCCCCCAGCTGCTGCCCAGCCCCCTCCGGAGGCGTGGCTCAGATAAAAGATGGGTGCAACCCCTGGGCTCTCCTGTTCATTCCTTGTTGGAAATCTTGTGCAAGAGCACTGCTCCAGGGGGAGAGGGGAACTGCCAGGGCCGGGCTGGCTTTAGAATCACAGAATTGTTTAGGGTGGAAAAGAAAACAGATCCTCATCGATTCCAGCCACTCCCCCGCGCTAAGGCCACCACTGAGCCATGTCCCCAAGTGCCACATCTGTTACAGGGCTGCTAACCCCCTCCGGGATGGGCACTCCAGCCCTCCCCTGGGCAGGTGTTATTTGCGGGGTTTAAGCCCCTCGAGGCTGCGGGGGCAGAGCAGCGCCCCGGGGAGCTGCAGGCGGGGCTGGTCCGCACACGCTGCGCCGGGCAGGGCTGCCGCCCGTCGGATGTGACTCAGCCCGGAGGCTCATCCCGCTCCTCCCCTGCCCCGCCGGTGTCTCTGCCGTGTCCCCGCGCCTGTGGGACCCTCGCTGCCATCGGCACCGTCGTGGCTGAAGCCGCTCCGGTGCGTCCCGAGCCCGTGTGTCGCAGAGGGTGTTCAGGGTAGCGGGGTGGGCTGGAGGCAGCGAGCGGGAGGGGCTGGGGAGCCCCGGCAGAGCTCCTGCACGGCTCCTGGTGTGGATGGAGCCCACTCCAACCCAGCCCGGCCTGGTGCCTCGGTTCCCCGGGACGCCAGGGGTCCCTTGTGCCCGGCAGGGTCGTTTGTGGGGCACGCTCGGGGCTGTGGGGCACGCCCGGGGCTGTGGGGCACGCTCGGGGCTGTGCCCGTGGAGCCAGCGCCGGGGCAAAGGTTCGCTCTCCTGGTGTTGGGCACGGACCCGGAGCGCGGTAGGAGGCGGGGGTGGTAAGAAGGAGGGGGTCAGGGGTCCCGGCCGGGCGGGGGAGCCTGGCGGTGCCGGTGTCCCCTGCGGGCTCAGGGCACGGGCGAGCCGGGGCTGGTGTCACCGAGGCGCGCCGGGCTCTGCGCTCCCGCGGCGGGACGGGCGGTGGGGCCGTGACCCCCGGGAGGGGGCACGGGGTGAGTGGCATGGAGGACAATCCCCGATCGTGTCCCCCCCCAGGAGGGACCGTGGGATGGTGGTTTGCCAGGGTTGGGGGGGTTGTGGGGCTGGCAGGACATGGGGGGCTGGTCCGGGGGCCCCCCAGTGACAGAACCCTATCTGCAGGCAGCCCGTGCCCTGCCCCCGGCCCCACATGGACCCCCCGGCGCAGGATGGGGCTGAGGCACTCCTGGAGGAGTGCCCCGAGACTGAGGTGAGAGTGGGCAGGGGCTGGGGACCCCCCCGGATAACTGCAGTGGGGTCCCTGGGAACCCCAGAAGTGGAGAACGGGGGGACATCCATGGGTGGGGGGTGTGCGACCCCCACAGGGGGACGTTTGGGGGCCCCCACGAGTGAAGGATGTGGGATACCCACAAGTGAAGGACGGGTGACCCCATGGGTAGGTGTTTGGGGATCCATATGGGTGGACGACGTGAGACCCCACAGGAGGAGGTTTGGGGACCCCCACGGGTGGGGGTGTAAGGGACCCCCATGGGCAGGGCATGGGGGTTCCCCACGGGTAGTTACTTGTGGATCCCCGGGGATGGAGGATGTGAGACCCACACAGGAGGAGGTTTGGGGACCCCCACGGGTGGGGGTGTAAGGGACCCCCATGGGCAGAGCATGGGGGATCCCCACGGGTAGTTACTTGTGGATCCCCCGGGACGGAGGATGGGGGACTGTCACAGGCGGGGTTTGGGGCCGAGGACGGGGACGCGGGGTCTGGACGCACCAGCATCAGTGCAGGGATGTCACCGGGGGCCGCGTTCAGGCTGGGGAGGGGGCACTGGAACAGAGCTGGCAGCTTGATTCTGCCTTCCACGGGGGCCCGGCAGGGCCCGGCACGTCAGCCCGGCTCCCCTCTCCCCCCGTACAGGAGCCCGAGGGGCCGCGGCGCCCGGCGGGGCGGTGGTCGCGGGCCGAGGTGGGCTCGTGGCTGGCGGCGCACGGAGGGACAGCGGCGCTGGCGGAGCGGGCTCGGGAGCACGGCGTGACGGGCCGAGTGCTGCTGCGCCTCGCCGAGGGCTCCCTGCGGCGCTTGGGGGTCACCCCGCGGAGCCGGCGCCGGGAGCTGCTGCGGGAGCTGCTGCGGCTGCGGCTGCAGCAGGAGCTGCAGGAGCTGCGGAGCATCGCTGGCGGTGAGCGTCCCCCCGCCGGGGCAGGGCCGAGGGTGGGCAGGGGCTGCACCCCTCGGGGGATGGTGTCACCTCCCCCCTCTCCCCAGAGCGAAGATGATGTCCCCGCGGACGTCCCGGAGCCTGCAGGAGCAGAGGAGATGGTGTGCGAGGACAAAGCAGCTGGGACTGAGAAACACATGCAGGAATAGTGCTGGAGGAGTGCCGAGAGCACCCTGAACCCCGAAAAATCCTGAGCCTGGCCGGTTGATAAGGAGTTGATAAGGACAGCAGAACCTTCGAAACAAGATTTGATCCACGAGGCTGGGCAGTTACCCCAGCCAGGCAGAAAGTAGTCCCAGAACCGATCTTGTGTGAAACAGGGGATCACAAACACAAAGCCACTCACTAGAGTGCTGAAAAACTTTAGAAACATTTGCAAAAATCTGTAACTCGGTCTAAAATGTCTCAGATTGTACAATCAAGAATCCAACAAAGTATAGGTTTTTAAAGAATCCACCCTAACACAGCTAAAATAGTAGTGCTGGGAGCCATAAAACCTGGAAATGTTCTGGGTAAATATTGGCAGATTGATTTCACTGAATTGCCTGGAAAAAGGGGGTAGAAACCCCTCCTAGCTCCGGTGGATACCTTTTCTGGATGGCCAGAAGCCTTCCCTTGTCACATCAGCCAGGTTAGGGAAGTGACTAAAGCACTGTAGAATCAAAGAATACCTAGGTCGGGGGTACCTTTGGGAATGCCATCAGACGGAGGTTCTCACTTTATTGCAGAAGTGGTACAACAGCCTAGGAAAGCCTTGGGAATACCTTGGGATCTCCACACTCCTTATAGGCACCAGGTGGCGAAGAGGAGTGAATGAATTATATGATCAAATTACAATTGGGTAAAAACATGTCAGGAAACCTCCTTGACCTGGCTCCAAGCCTTACCTGCTGCTCTACTTTGAATTAAAATTCAGCCGTGGGGCACCAGCACAATCAACCCCTCTGAGCTGCTCTGTGGTTGACTCTGCCAAGTGCCACACTCCAGGAAACACCCACGTAAAAGGAGGGATTGATATGAATAATTCCCTCCTTTCTCTCAGTAAAACCTTACAGGATTTGCAGTGAGCAGGGGAGGTCTCCAGGCCGATGGGATTGGACACACCACAGCATGAGTTCCAACCAGGAGATTCGGCCTGCTTGAAAGTCTGGGGAAATGCTCCACTCCAGCCAAAGCAGAAAGGACCTTTCCGAGTACTACTGACAACTTTTACTGCATTGAAACAGGACAGAGTAAAACCGTGGGTACATTATTCCAGAACTGAAAGGACCAAAGCCCCTTGGGAAGGAGTCAAGAGCTTGTCACAAGTTGTTTTACAAAACCGAATGGCACTACACCTTGTTCTGGCATCCCAAGGAGGAATATGCACTGCCATTGACTCCAGTTGCTGTGTATACAGTGATCAGAGTGGTAGAGTGTCTACAGATGTCCAGGAAATCTGGAAACAAACCCAAATTTTATAATGCACAGCTCAAGACGGCACCTCCTGGGGATTTGAAGAAATCTGGATCAAACTTCCTTCACGGTTACCCAGCTGGACTTGGTAAAACATCTGTTTATAATCATCACCCTAATAACTGCTGTATGGTTTTACCTTGCATCAAGATTCAGTGTTGCAGCTGTTGCAATGCCTTACACTCTAAAATGAAATATAAATATTAAGAGACTGGTTCCCATAAGGAACTTAGCCTCAGGAAAAGGAAGGACTTGATAAGGAGAGCAAAACAGAGCAGCACAGCATTGGAGAAACAGATAAGGGATGTAATTGAGGCAGACAGAAGTCATGGACAATGCGAGCAGGACGCCAGCTCCGCTCTGCAAGGCTGACAAAGCAGGAGTTCTGCAAAACAGCAATACTGCCCTTACTCCAAAGCAGGGGTTGAGGGACAGCCACTTAAAAAGGACACCAGACATTGAAGAGAGACCCCAAAGAACCATTTAAGGACTTCTAACACGGGGTGTGACTATGTAAAATAAGTAAGTGGGGATAGCTAATGAATATGTAATCAGTGTGTATGATAAAGTCTCTTCATCCAAAACTCCTTGCACTCGATTGGAGGAAGGATTCCCCGAGTGACCAGGGCTGCAATAAAGAATGGCTGCTTTCTAATGCTCAAAACTGTGTTAGAAAGTTCCTGTCTGGCCAATGTCGGTATCAGTCTGGTGTGTTCTGCAGTGCAGAACTGCAGCCTCAGCTGGTTTTTATACTGCTTCCAGTACGGGTAATATTTGTGTCCCGTGTTTGATGGATTGTCCTGGGGTGGCGTAAATGATATTTTGTATTCCCTATCGTTTGTACGTTTGACCAGAAATATGGTCCTGTAGCTTTAACTGTGTCCTGCAGCTGAGAGAAGCTCTGCCAGCGCGGCATGTTTTGAAAACTTTTTCCCCGGACTGTTCTACGGGGGAGTGAGAAGGAAGGGACACTGGTTTTTTTTTCTTCAGTCAGCTGTTGCTGCTGCTACCGGTGTGGCTGCTGCTTGGGTTTTTTTTTGGTTTTTTTCCTGGGATTGTTTTTTCGTTGTTTTTGGACCTTTTTCCTCGACTTGCTTTCTTATCTGAGAATCTGAGGAGTCCCGGAGGACAGCGGACGAGAACCGTCCAGAGAGCCACTGGAGGAACTCCACCCAACCCCCCTGGGGACTCCGGAAAGGGAAAGCTACGCCTGAGAAAAAAGGACACTAAAGTTCATCAGCTGTTTATTCAGGTCTAATGACCCCTTTCTCCCTTTCCCCTTCCACTGTGTGGTGTGTTAAACAGTTCCTATCCCACTTTCAGCTGAGATATTCTGTTTGCTGTGGGGGAAGGGGTGCTGGAAGTTTTTGTTGTGGGGGAGGTGTTTTATTCAGAACACTTTCCACCTAGGAAATTTTTCTCTAATCCGAGACATGGATGTACCCTGTGCTGACAACAAACCACTCTTTCCAGGGCAGGCATTACACCAAAAGAATCCCAGATGTTCACTTTCTTTTGCTCAGTTCCAGTGTGCATGTTAGGGCAACCAGTTCGTCCTCCTGCACCTGACATTGGAGCCTTGGATTCAATTGCCTCACCGAGGGTCATCACCGAGTATCCTGGCGTGTATTTTCCATTGCAAACAAAGCTCCTTCCATCTGAGAGTAGTTCCCAATCTGGGTTCTCTATGAGGCTGTTCTTTAAATCTGGTCAGCTGGAAAAAATCTCTTCGGTTGTTTTGTAGGCAATCATGTCCTGGTGCACTTTCTACTTTGGTGGCCGACAGAAACACGGCAGGATTAACACTAGGGGAGGGTTTGAGGGTCCAAAGTACCATTTCATAGACAGCCACGGGCCATCCCTTTGTTCCAAGGCTCTCTGTGGTACAGAGACTCTCCTGCTTTGTCCCAATTCAGTTCATGAGCTTCCTGAATCAACAGCTCATCCTCTCAGAATTCCTGCTGCCTCTGCCAGTTCCTGTGCCCTGGGCCAGGGGGGCAGCTGGGCAGGGACACCCCAGGCAGGGCTCTCCAGTAGACATGGAGGAGGCGAGGAGGGTTCCCAGGGCTTCCTTGGTCCCGGAGCTCTCCCAGGGTGTGGAGGAGCATGTCCACCTCCCGGCACAGCTGGAACAGCAGCAGCTGCTCCCCGTCCATGGCACCTCAGGATGCTGAGCTCCCTGGTCTCCACAGCCATCCCAGCGTGGCCCCGATGCTCCTCCACACCAGTGCCTTCAGTTTGGACTGAGTTGTGGAATCACGGAATCCCAGAGGCTGGGAAAGCCCTCAGAGCCCATGGAGTCCATCCATCCCCCAGCACTGCCAAGGCCACCACTGTCCCATGTCCCCAGGTGCCACATCTACATGGCTTTTAAACTCCTCCAGGGATGGAGATTCCCCCCTGGATAGCTGTGCCAGTGCCTGAAGAGCTTCCAGCTGGCTGAGGTTATGTCCAGAGATTCCAGCAGAGCAGCTCTGAGCTGCTGTCAGCCCTCAGAATTCCCCCTGAGCCACATCTCCTGGTTGCCATAGGATCTCCCTTCCAGAAACCATTCCCTACCACAGCTGCTTCCCCACCCCTGAACCCTTCTTGGAGGAAATCTCAGCTGGGCTGGAGGGGCTGCAGGGCCACGACAGACCCCACACCTTGTCCCTGCCTTCTCCTCACTGACTGGCAGTTCCCCCGGCTCCCTGGAGCCAGCCCTGGGCTGCTCGGGGGCACGTGGGGCCTTGGGGACATGGGGTGAGCCCAAGGAGCCGGAGCAGTGCAGCCAGGGAACAGCTTTGGCAAGGAAAAGCTCTCAGCCAGCAGAACCCCCTGTGAAGCAGCAGCTGGGGGGTCACAGAGCCCCCATGCAGCCCCTCCCGCCTTTATCACACACTGCCAAAAACACCCCAAAATCCAGTTCCAGAAAATGTCCCCAGGACTAATAAAGTGACCCAGAGAATCCTGGAACGGTCTGGGTGGGAATGGGCCTTGTAGCCCATCCCATTCTACCTCCTGCCATGGGCAGGGACACCTTCCACTGTCCCAGGCTGCTTCAAGCCCCACTGTCCAGTCTGGCCATGGACACTGCCAGGGACCCAGGGGCAGCCACAGCTTCTCTGGGAATGCCATCCCAGCCCTCTCCACCATCCCAGGGAACAATTCCTTCCCAATATCCCATCTCTCCCTGCCCTCTGGCACTGGGAAGCCTTTCCCTGTATTCTGTCCCTCCATCCCTTGTCCCAAGCCCCTCCCCAGTTCTTTTTTTTTTAACCTGGATATACATTTAGCTATCACAGTTGACAATATTATTACCATCAAACAGTTGTATCCCAGTACTCTTGTGATACTAATTAATTACAGCAGCAATTAATTATAGTAGCAATCAAAAGTAATTATACTCATAGCAGCAATCAATAGCAAGAATAATTACATTATTATTTTATAAATTATTGCAGCAGTCACTAGCATTCAAAATTAATACCAGCAGTCATCAATAGCAGCAATGAAATCCATATTATATTATGGGTCACTGCAATTTTATCAGTGCTGAAGCAAACTTGTACATGATGTAACCCTAAAGAAACTGATGAAAGATGACTTTATGCATAAATCTATCTATAATAGGGATGCTGTGCTCCCCCTGCTGCTTTTCCTGACAGAGCCCCAGCCCCAGGAAGGGCTGAGGGCCTCACTTGCCCTCCAGGCAGCAGCACAGCAGTTCAGGCTCAGAGATCCGTGCAACAACTGAGAGCTGAGTGTGAGCCAAAGCACGGCTGATGTGGAAACTGGGCTCTAGTTCAAACCATGTGATTGCAAAATAGTGCTTCCAATTTCACACTCTGCTGGAGTAAAGCGCCTGATTTCCTGGAACTGTATCCATCAGGTCTGGATAAAGAGGGGTTGGGATGGGCTTCTCCCAGCCCAGGGGGGGAAAACACTGGACTTGGAGATGAGCTGTGGGGCTGGGATCAGCCTGGACCGGGATCTTGTTGGGCTCCTGTGTCCTGTTCCAGGTGCTTTGCCGTGGCTGGGGAGATGGCAGGGCAGGACAAGAGGGGTGTGAGGGCAGTGGGCGGGTGGTGTCTGCTCCGAGCGTGGGCTGGAGGGACGGAGCCGCCTTTGCTGGGGTCCGCTTTGGGGGAGTTTGGGGGAGCTGTGTGCGCTGTGGGGCTGAGCTGGGAGTGGGGGCAGAGGGGTGGGAGTGGGAGCGGTGGGGGAAAGAGGAGGTATGAGTGGCATGGAGGGGCAGAGTGAAGCCTGCAGAGGCACAAAGCCTGGCACGGGAGCTGCCAGTAGGGCTGGGGGGGAGGGACGGAGCCTCCCAGCCCCAGGGACAGACGGGGCTGATGGCCGTGGAGGAGCCTCCGCGGTGCCAGCGAGACAGAGGGAGAGCAGCGCTGCCGTCCTGCCGTGGTGGCACCGGCAGTGACCTTGTGTGTGACAGCCATGCCCCCAGAGAGCCTGGACCCCCAGCTCTGCCCAGGCCCAGGGCACTCCAGGAACATCCAGAGCCCAACCAGAGCCCCAGGGGCTGGAGAGGGGGTTTTGCTCAGGCTCATTCCTCGGCTCCGAGGATTCCATGGAAAGCAGTCACTTCTCCTGGTCCCTTCCCTGCCTCTGGGCATGGCCACAGGAGCAGTGGGACACGGGACAGTGCAGGGAGGTGACAACCACAGGTCACCGAGAACAGCTCAGAGACACAGTGAGGAGCTGGAAGTCATGGCCTCACTCCAGGGAACAGTGGGAAAAGCTCCTGTGCCGTGGGTGTGCACACGTGTGTGCGCACATGGTGTGCACGTGTGTCTGTGTGTGCTTTCACATGTGCACATGTGTCTGTCTGTGTGTGTGTGTGTGTGTGTGTGTGTGTGTGTGCGGGGGGAGGCTGTGCCCAGCCCCACTGCTGGCTCTGTGCTGGGTGCTCAGACTGCTCCAACACCTGGGAACATCCCATTCGTGCTGCTCCTCTGTCGCTGCAAGCTCACAGATATAGCAAGGAAACAGGCAGAGAGCCGGCAGAAATGACAAGAGAGAGTTTATTAAAAATTCTCTCCTTATATAGATGTTAAGAGTCTAACGGTGATTGGTTCAGAGCCATCCACTCCCCAGGGCAATTGGCTGAAGCTCTTACAGCACCCAGTTCCAAAACATCGATTAAAAAGAACAAGAAGAATTCAGCTTGTCTTTGATTGCCATATGATTCATGAGAAAGAAGAAAGAAATCTTAGAATAGTGCATCCACATTCCTCCTCATCTCTCCCACCCCAATCCCAGGGCATTTCTCTCCTGCCCTGTGGCTTCCTGCTCCAGGGGGTTCCACAGCCTTGTGCTGGTGCTGAGGGAGGAGGACCCCCCGCCAGAGCATCAGCCTCACTCTTCTACCCCAAAAGCAAAGGGAGATTTTGGGAGCAGCCTGGCCCCATGGCCTGGCACCCCAGATCCTGGGTGCTGGCACCATCTGTGCCCTCTTGCTGTGCTGGAAAATGTGGTGGGAGCTGCTGGTGGCAGCCCCTGAGCAGAGGGACTCGACCTCATTGTCCCCCAGGTGTTACTAATGGATCCTCTGTGTGTTTGCTGGGAGGGCTCTGCCTGCAGGAGC
This sequence comes from Acanthiza pusilla, assembly GCA_036630365.1. Taxonomy (NCBI): domain Eukaryota; kingdom Metazoa; phylum Chordata; class Aves; order Passeriformes; family Acanthizidae; genus Acanthiza; species Acanthiza pusilla. The sequence goes on along the minus strand of JAXCHO010000263.1, from coordinate 478,099 downwards.
TGTGCTGGAGGTCTCTGCTTCCCATCTTCCTTCTTTTGGCCTTGCTCCAGCCCTGGGAATTTCCCCGGTGTGCACACGAGCTCAGGGGCTGATGGGTTTGGGGTTGTCTCTGGTGTCCGTGGGTTGTTCAGGGGACGGAGCTGATGTGATTGCTCCAACAAGCAGCTCCCCCCATCCCTCCCCTGCTCAGAGCTAGGAGTGTTCACCTGGAGAGGAGAAGGTTCCAGGGAGACCTCAAAGCCCTTTCCAGTGCCTAAAGGGGTTCCAGGAGAGCTGGAGAAGGACTTGGGACAAGGAATGGAGGGATAGGACAAGGGGGAAAGGCTCCCCAGTGCCAGAGGGCAGGGAGAGATGGGATATTGGGAAAGAATTGTTCCTGGGAGGGTGGGGAGGCCCTGGCACAGGGTTTGCAGTTCTGGCATTCCAAGATCCAGGCTAAGGGGAGCAGGGCAGGTGGCTTCCAGCCATGAGCCCCAGGCTCTGCCCAGCTTCTGCTGCTTTTCATGGAATCCTAGAATCACTAATGTTGCGAAAGACCTCCAACATTGCCAAATCCCCCCTCACCAAACAGGCAGCAGCTGCGCAGTTTCACTTTCACTCTCTGCTGCATGAAAAGACATGATTTACAGGAAAGCAGTAGTTGCTCCACCACTGCCCCTATAAAAAGGGAAGCAGCTTTGCTAAAAGAGCCAGGGCTGGATGGGCTGCGCTGGACTTCTCCCAGCTTGGGTGCTGCGGGGCACAGAGGGAGACGGTAGGAGCTTGGGAGGAGCTGCGGGGCAGGGAGCTGGGATCAGCCTGGAGTGGGACCTTGTTGGGCTCCTGTGTCCTGTTCCAGGTGCTTTGCCGTGGCTGGGGAGATGGCAGGGCAGGAGAAGAGGGGTGTGAGGGCAGTGAGTGGGTGGTGTCTGCTCCGAGCGTGGGCTGGAGGGACGGAGCCGCCTTTGCTGGGGTCCGCTTTGGGGGAGTTTGGGGGAGCTGTGTGCACTGTGGGGCTGAGCTGGGAGAGGAGCCGGTGGCAGAGGGGTGGGAGCAGGAGCAGCAGGGGAAGGAGGAGGGATGAGGGGCATGGAGGGGCAGAGTGAAGCCTGCAGAGGCACAAAGCCTGGCACGGGAGCTGTCAGCAGGGCTGGGCGGGCACAGATCCCTTGCGGAGCCCCTTCCCTGCTGCCAGCCCGTGCCCAGCCAGGAAATGTTCCCCGCAGGTGGGGCCGACCCTGCCCGGCCCCAGGCACCCCCAGCCCCACGGTGGGGCTGGATGTCTGCACTGTCCTGAAGGCAGGAGTGATGGGGGCTGGGGGCCATCCTGGGGCTGATGCTGGGGACGTTCCAGGCGCCTGTGCGGCTCCTTTGGGAGCAGGGCAGCTCTGCGGTGATGAGGGGCAGGGAAAGGACATCCTCCTCTGTCCACGACCCCAGGGGGTCAATCCTGCCCATGCAGAGAGGGAGGGATTCTCCTCTCTTACACTCCAAACGTCCCCAGCCAGAGCACTCTGGTCCCTGGGGCAGCCCCTCAAAGGCAGCAGCGCTCCCAGAACCCCTTTCCCTGTTCCAGGGCTGGGGAAAACACTCTCGGGGTGCTGTTCCCGTGAACTGGGGTGGAGGCATTCCCATGGTAGGTCCTGCTGCCAGCCTTGCTGCTTCCCCTGTATGCTTCCAAGGAGGAACTTGATCCCAAGTTATCCCATGAATATGCTTAGTGTCTCTCTGTGGGCACTGACCCAGTTGTGTGGAGCTTTTTCCCTATTCCTGCAGCAATGGGAAACTGAGCAGAGCCTGCCAAGTGTGCCTGGGGGCAGGCTGGGCTGGAGTTAATGTTGTCCAGGGCAGTCCTTGGCTCCTGAGTCTGAAGCAGGGCTGGCAGTGCTCCCGTGCGAGAGAATTTGGGAGGGGACAGGGCTGGGAAAAGTGTCGTGAGTGGACAAGCTCCATCAGTGACCTTGAGCCAGCAAGTCCCTTCCTGAGCAACCATCCTGCACTGAGGCTCTGCTGCCCAGGGAGCAGCTGGACATGTGCCTGCTGAGGGCACTTGGTGCCCAAAGTCCCTGCTGTGCTCTGCCAGCACGCCTAGCTTTCCTCCGCTGCTGCACTGCCCTTTTCTCGAGCCAGTGCCTTCTCCTGCTTCTGCTTTCCCCCTGCTGTGCCCATCCCACAGGCAGGAGTGCCCGAGCTGCTGCTGGGGGCTCAGTGCCTGCTGGGATCCAAGCCCAGCGCTGCTCCTCTCCCCTCTCCGGGAGCCTGAGCTTCCCCCCAGCAGCAGCTGTGTGCTGTGGGCAGTGGTGGGATGGGGCCTGTGCTGCCCCATGGTCAGTGCTGTTCCCCAGGCTCTGCCCCCTCCACCCCTTGTCTCCTGCTGGAGAGCACAGATGTTCCCTGGACAGCCTCTCGCCCATCAGCTCCCCCAAGTGCTTCTCCTCAGGGCTGCTCTCAGTCCATTCTCTTCCCAGCTTGTGTCTGTGCCTGGCATTGCCGTGACCCATGGGCAGCAGCTGCACTTGGGCTTGTTGAGCTTCATGGGCTTTGCTCTGTCCCACCCCTCCAGCAGGTCTGGCTTCCTTCTGGAGGGGGAACATGGCTTTAGGTCCCAGGTAGAAACCTGCTCTGGTCACCACATGAGAAGGGTCCTGAGGAGTCTTTGCTGCCTGGGCAGTCAGGAGTGGAGGAGAAGAGTTGTCCTCCAGTGCTCCCTGGAATGACTCCTCCGTGCTCATGGGTTCTCCTCTCCTGTCTCTCTGCTCTTCTCCTTTAGGATTTTGGGCCTTTCCTTCCCAGTGCTCTTCCTCCTGACTTCTCCAGGTGGTTCCCATCTTCTTCCCCACATCCCACCGTGTGCCCCAGGCCTGCCACTGCCACTGTGCTGTGTCCGCTGAGCTGGGCCCTTGGCTGCCTGTGTCCACTGGGAAGCCAAGGGCAGCACCAACGGGAGCATCTGCTGTGAGGTGGGTGAGGTGAATCCGAGCCCACAGCCCTTGCACAGATTGCCCAAATCTGCGTGGACTCCCGAGGTAAAGCTGCCCCTGAAGTCTCTGGAAGAGTGCAGGAGCCCAGTCCAAGCCCCTCGGATTGATAGCTGTGCTGGTAAGAGTCTTGTGGCCTTGGTGGGGCAGAAGCTGAATGCATGGGAAGGTTTTGTGCACAGAATAAATCTCTTCAGTATCCAAAGAATGGAGACTGGGACAGTTCTCAGGGTTGTGTGACAGTGTCAAAAACCACAAAGGTGTAAAGGCAGGTGTCCAGTGAGAGCACCAGATCTGTTAGGGTGAGAATCATGGAATCATGGAATGGCTTGAGTTGGAAGGGACACACAGGGATCCCTGGAGAGAAAGTTTCAAAAGCTTTACTGAAATCTAAACACTCAGAGTAACTGGATTTCCTTGATCAATTCCATGGGTTAAGGTGTCATAAAAGGAAATTCAGCATGACAAGAAGGACTTTCCCCTCCTGTGCCCCTGCTGGCTGTGACCTATGACTGCCTTGTCCTTCAGGGGCTTTTCAATCCAAAGTGACCAGCACTGATGGAGTCCAGCACTTTCCAGAGCATTTTCCCAAGGCCCTCCCTAACTCACTCCCTGAGCAGTCTGAAGTCTGCTCCCCTCATGGCCAGGGGTGAAGGTTTGCTGGCACTTTTCCTCCTGTCCCCAGGGATTTTAAACTCGCTAGCTCTCTGGTGGCTGTGGCCAAGATGCAACCAATGGGCACGTGCCTGATGAGACCCTGTGTGGTACTGAGCAGTAGATCACGGAGGGCACCTCTCCGAGTCAGCTCCCAGCATCTCGAGTCACTGCTGATGGGCCAACAGGGTGCCCCAGGCACAGCTGTGCGCAGGGACAAGGTGGATTTTTTCCCTGCACTGGGGTGGGCCCCATTCTAGGGCAGATAGTATAGGCATGGCTGTTGGATGGGCAGAGGGACTGTGCCAGTGCTCGAGGGTGCCAGGAATGCCCCTGTGTGTCTGCACTTGTGGATTGAGGAATCCCGTGGGGAGGATGTGGGTGATGGTGAAGGCAGCACCTTGTTCAGGGCAAGGCATGTGGCTGAGTGAGTCTCTGTGTGTGTGTGTGTGTGTGTGTGTGTCTGTGTGTGTGTCTGTGTCCTGGTTTGAAGGACAGGTCTCTGCTAAGGAAGGTGGGAACCTCCCTTAGAACAGAGAATGTGATCCTCCCCTTCGGTCCGAATTGTTATAACTTTGAAAGCAAGGGCTTTCAGGCAAAGATATGTGAAAGGGAGTAACAGTTCTTTACTAGTATCTATAACGAGGCAAACAAGCAACAACAACAGTAGCAATAACAAAAACCAGAAAAACCCGTGGCAGATGTCCCTGGGCTGCCAGGCACTGTCCCTTTGGTGCAGTCACAGTCACAGCCAGCAGGGGCACTGTTGGCTCCCGGCCAGGCAGGGCAGGTGCGATGACTCCCAAGGAGCTGCAGGGGGCGCTGTGGAGCGAGGTCAGGTCTGTGTCATGTGGGTAATGGCGGATGGGCTGGACAGGGATGGCGAGAGCAGGACGGGCTGGGTAGGGATGGAGTGAGCAGGACAGGCTGGGCTGGGATGGCGTGAGCAGGACGGGCTGGGCAGAGATGGTGAGAGCAGGACGGGCTGGGCAGGGATGGCGTGAGCAGGACATGCTGGGCAGGGATGGTGAGAGCAGGACGGGCTGGGCAGGGATGGCACACAGCAGGATGGGCTGGGCAGGGATGGCATGAGCAGGACGGGCTGGGCAGGGATGGCGTGAGCAAGATGAGCTGGGTAGGCAGCTCAGAGCAGTGAGCTGGAGCAGCAGGATGAGCTCACCTTAGCTAAGCCAGCAAAAGGTGGCAGGAACTCTGCAGTTGTGGCCATGTGTTCTGGCATGCAGAGTGCGGGGTGACAGCAGCTGAGCCCCCTCTGCAGCAGCTGCAAGCGCAGCCAGGAAAACGTGCACTCCAGGAGGGGAAAAGGGGGTTGGAAACCTGAGCTTTTTTCCCAAACAAAAGCTCACCCAGCCAGTAAGAGAGGACAGTGCAGAGCCGGCCTTCTCTGCAGTCGCCGCAAAAAGGAGAGGGCAGTTTTTTCACTGCTCTCCCTTCCAAGTCCCATGAGTGAGAGACAAGCTACCATTGGCCAGATCTCTCCTCCCCTCCCCTCCCCACACCCGGCCACATCTTTTGTCACTTACAAAAGAGTAAATGGTCCTTAAATATCTGGTTGTTGGTTTCCTAGTAACAGAATGGGGAAAAAAATACCCAAAACTCCAAAAGTCTGTGTTTGTCTGTCTGTGTGTCTGTGTGTGTCTGTGTGTGTGTGTGTGTTTGTGTGTGTCTGTGCTGTCTGTGGGATCCACACTCAGCTCAGGGCTGATCCTGCAAAGGGGACAGCCCCAGGCCCATGCAGTGTGCTGGCAAGGAACCCCTGGGTCCTGTGCCGTGCCAGGCTGGGCTCCAGCAGCCGCTGGGAGCAGTCCCCAGGGCCACAGCTGCTGCAGAGCCTCTGCCTGCAGCCTGGGGCCTCTGACAACACAGCTTAGGGAAAGTCTCTCTTCCTCCTCCACAGCCATGGCTTTGCAGGAGGACTCACGAGAGGCAGATGCAAAGGCACAGCTGCTGGCAGAGGCATTTTGGAAGGAAGGACTGGATGCTGAATACTGGGTGCCCAAAGTGTCGCAGATCCTGGGAATCGAGTGCAGAGAAGCCCTGCAACATCTGGAATATAAAGACTACCTGAAACTGGAGTGTGAAGTACGGCACCTCTGGGAAAAAAAGGCGTTCCAGAAACTCCTGAGAATAAATGATGAGAAATCCACGTGTGAAGAGTTGCAAAAGCATCACTTGGAGAAGACAAAGCAAAGACAAGAAGTGGCCAAAGAAGCCCTGAACGATGTGACAAAAATGCTCAACAGCCGCAGCCCCAGCCAGGATGCTCTGAGGCAGAAAGCAGAGAATCTGTGGCGAGCCCTGGAGATTCCCAAAGAGTTCTGGGCACTGCCAAAGCAACCCTTGGCAGATATGGTGGAGAGCATTCAGAAGCAGCTGGAGCAGCAGGAGTTGTCAGCAGTCAGCAGGAATAACATCCCTGACACGGAGCTGCTGAGGCGGGCGTCGGGGGGACTGGCCCTGAGGGGCATCTACAGAACCAGCAGAGCTGAAGATGTGCTGGCAAAGCGAGAGCAGCTCCTCAGGGTTCCTGAGGGATTTCAGCTCACTGGTCCGGAGCAGGGATCGCTGTTTGAGAGGAAGGAGTTCTCCTCCTCCGCAGCAGAATCCACTTTCACCAAGTCCATGGAGCAGCTGGGCTTCAGCATCAGCGTTTCAGCCAAAGCCATGTCCTGGGGGATTAATCTGGGAGCAGGTGTAGATCACAGCGGCTCCTCACAGTCACAGGACAACCACCAGTCCCGCTCTGAGCAGAGCTACTTTTGCACCACCATGTACCAGTACATCCCTCTGGCCTCCTGCAAGTTCCAAAGGCATCAGCTTCGCCTCTCGGATGAGGCTCTGCGCGAGCTGCAAGACATGGAGCGGCTTTTGAGCCTCACTCAGGAAGAAGACAAACCCACCCTGATGAATAGTCTGTGTGAGAGCTTCTTCAGCAGGTTTGGGTCCCACGTAAACCAGGGTCCCATCCACTTTGGGGGGATATTGTGGTGGAAGGCGTCTACAGAAGCATTCAGAGCCGAGCAGCAGGGAGATATGAAGCAACAAACCTCTGAAGCACTGAACAGCTTTGTCAGGGCAAGCTGCAGTGGCTTCTGGGGCAGTGTTGGAGGGACCCTGGATGTTTCCAAATCCAGCAAAGAGGCTTCTGTCCTGGGAAGAGTTGGAGAGAGTTCCCACACAGCGATTCAGCTTTACATGGTCAACACAGGGGGCCCATCAGACGCAGCTTCTCTTCCTCAGTGGAAAACGGGACTGGTGTCTGATAACACAACGTGGTGCGTTATTGACCGTGGCTTTGAGCTGATCCCAGTGTGGGACATCATCCTGTGCAATCACAGCACGGATTTTCAGTCCGTTGGTCAGATGGGCAGAGCCCTCAAGGCTGCGTACAAAGCACTGACGAATCAGAGCGTTGGCATCACTTTTGGAGAGGAACTGGGCAGTGCAGTGCAAGAGGCCAAAGATTTCATGGAGATTGTGAAGACCTGGGAGGTGACGGTGGATGAAAGGAAGCTGCTCATGCTGATGGAGCTAAAAGATGATCTGATTGCAAAAACCAAGAACCACAGTGTGTGGATCAACGTGTGCCTGTCAGACAAAGTCCTGCAGGACTTCCTGGTGAACACTGTGAGGAGTTGCCAGGAGTCACCTCCAGAAAACACTACCTCCATCAAGGTAATGTTGAGGAGCCTCCTGGATCCTCACATCTACTCTGTCGAGGACTTCCCTCAGGCTTCCTTCATTATGCAATGGATCTTCCAGAATGAGCACTCGCTTCCCAAATCTCCCAAAATCTCTGAGCTGCAAGAGCTCATCAAAACACTGAAGGATATGATGGAGCACATCCACACTGTCACCTATGCACCAGGAACCTCTGCTTCTGCTGTTCATGAAGCAAAAATAGAAGCCACCGTGACCACCAGCCTTGCCATTCATTCCTTACTCCAGTCTCTCCAGGAAAGGGCTCAGAAGGACATGGAACTCTTGGTGCTCTTGATTGCAACCAGCACAGGGTACCAGGTGGAAAGCAGCACTTTTCAGCACCTCCTTGGACACCCAGAAATTCAGTACATGGCCAAGGAATTGGAAGTGGCACATGAGGAGTATGTGAACCTGAAGGAGCAAGATGCCGACAGAGCTGAGGCCTCCCTTCTGCTGCTGGGTCTGACTGTGACACCTGGAAGTCAAGGGCTGTCCCCTGAGCAGAAGAGGAAGCGTTTAGTTTTCATGGAAGATCACATGAAAGGCTTGTGGTTGACACGGATCAAGAATCTCCTCCAAAAGCACAGTGCAGGCACAGACTGGGAGAGGCTGGAACAGGACTTGCATTCCTTGGTCAGTGGGTGCTTCGATGATGAATGGGACAAACGGAACATGCAGAACATACAGAGAGACATGGAAGACACTTTTTCAACAGCTGAGCCCCCCAGTCAGTCCCAATCCAAGCCAGACAGCAGCGAATCCAAAGCAAATGAAGCCATTGCAAACCAGGAGTTCCTCCAGTTGCTCAAGCGCCTTGGACTCGAAAGTCACTATCCAAGAAAAATGGGGATGGGAGATTTCCACACCATCTGCAAGACATCTCTGCAGGACAGCCAGCCCAGCCAGGACAAGGAACTGCCCTTTTACTTCTTGCAAAAGCTGTTATCTGTGGATTACCAGGTGAGGTACCTGACTTGCAGGGACCAGAGCAACCCAGGCCTTGCACCCGTGCCACAAACCGCAGAGCAGGAGCACCGACACTCAGATTCCTTTGAACACTTTCTTGATAATCTGACAGAAGCAGCCCCTGAAGCTGCAAGCAGGGATGGCTGTGTGCACCCCATGGACCTGCAGATGGCCATTTTCCACTGCGCTGATGACTTCCTGAGACAGACCCTTGCAAACAAGCTGGCGTTCTGCCAACTGGCGCTGCCTCTGCTGGTGCCCAACCCGTGCACTTCACACATCGAGTTCCCACTCTACGCCCTCAGCCAAATCCAAAGGAGCTGGAAAGAGGCAGAGGAGTCGGGAAAGCAGGCCGGAACAAGGAGTTACACCAACAAACTCATCTCTCAGGCACAGACACCCATCGTGTCCTTCATCCGCATTGGCAGCTCCGCCTCCTCTTCCAAGTCTCAGCTCCTGAACGCTCTGCTGAGCAAACGCAAACACGACACTTTCTTCCACCGCCACTGCAGAAGCAGCACCAGAGAGTGTTTGCTGATGGAAGGGGTGGTGGAGATCGCCTGGTACTGCCCTCGAGGATGCCCTGATGACACCTTTGAGTGCTGCGTGGCTTTCTGTAACCTGCATGGAGACGCCAGGGATCACGGAGCACAGCTGCAGTTCCTGCAGGAGATATCTGCTGTCAATGTGGCTCTCGTATCGGAGTCGGAGCACATGGACAGCAGAGGGAAGAAGCTTCTGCAGGGCCTGTGGCAGTCCCAAAGGCCTTTGGTTTGTCTTCTCTCAGAAAAGGAGAACGTTGCATCTGCACAACCTGGCAAAAACATAACAATAGGGATCAAGAACAGAAACGAAGCAGAGCTGATGGCCCAGCTGACCAAAACAATTGGGGATCTCCTCGAAGGGTCTAATCCACATTTCAGCCTGGATGCCTGCCTGGACAAAGCTCGCCAGCACGGATTCTTGGTGGGTGCAGATCAACCTGCGTGTGTGACTGCCAAAGCAAAGGCAAAGGAGCTGGTGGACCTTCTGAAGAAAGAGAAGTTGTCCAAGATCAAATCCCAGCTGCTGCCCCTTCAAGGAAAACTGTGGTACCTCTGGTGCAAAAAAGACAAAGAACTCTTTCGCTTGCAGGAGAAGGGGAATAAGAGCATTGAGCATCACCGCAGCCAAATTGAAAATGAGAAGAAAGGAATAAGAACAAAGCAACTTGAGCAAGCTTTGCCGCTCAACCCGCTGATGGAATCATTCCTTGGCTTTCTCCAGGCACAGCCAGCAGATACCAAGAAGTACTTCCTGCACTGGATGAAGGTCTTTATGGATGAGCTGTCCTGCAGTCGCCTTGAAGAACTGAGGAGAGAATATCACGAGTTATGGACTGAAATCCTGGCCGAAAAAAAAAGCAAGGAAAAAGGCAATGAGAACACTGTGTTACACAGTCGGTTGGATGCCCTCTCTGATGAAATCAATGATTCATCCACTGGCCTGGAGCACCTTTTGAGAGAGGTAGGGCAGATATATGAAGCTCTGGAATTAATGACCTCCACAAATACTAATTTTGCCAAACTGCCAGAAATTGCAGCAGATCTGATGGTTTCGGGATATCCTGTGGAGCTGATGGATGGAGATGTTTTTTACGTGCCCTTGCGCTGGGTGGGAGCAATCTTCAACAGCTTAATTGAGAGGCTGGGGGACAAACGAGTGTTTGTGCTCTCCGTGCTCGGCATCCAGAGCACAGGCAAGTCAACCCTGCTCAATGCCATGTTTGGTCTGCAGTTCAACGTTGGCGCGGGGAGATGCACACGTGGAGCCTTCATGCAGCTCATCCCAGTGGGCGAGGAGCTGCAGCAAGATGTGGGCTTTGATTTTGTGCTGGTGGTTGACACAGAGGGACTTCGTGCCATCGAGATGGCCAATAAACATTCCCTGAACCATGACAATGAGCTGGCCACCTTTGTCATTGGCATTGGCAACTTGACTGTGATCAATATCTTTGGAGAAAATCCATCAGAAATGCAAGATGTTCTCCAGATTGCTGTGCAGGCTTTCCTGAGGATGAAGAAAGTCAATCTTTCCCCAAGCTGCCTCTTTGTCCACCAAAACGTGGGAGAAATAACTGCCAAGGAGCAGAACATGGAAGGACAAAGGCGTTTGCAGGAAAAGCTGGATGAAATGACCGTGGCAGCTGCCCAGCAGGAATTCTGTGACATCTCCTCCTTCAGCGACATCATCGGCTTTGATGTGAACACCCACATTCACTACTTTGCTCACCTGTGGGAAGGAAACCCCCCGATGGCACCACCCAACCCCACCTACAGCCAGAACGTGCAGCAACTAAAGAGCAAAGTCCTCCAGGCTGCCCAGAAGGAGCCACAGCGCAGCATTTTGAGGCTCTCGAGCCTTAAAGATCGAATTGGTGACCTCTGGAATGCTTTGCTGAATGAAAATTTTGTTTTCAGCTTCAAGAATACCCTGGAGATTGCTGTGTATAGGAAATTGGAAACTGCCTTTAGTCAGTGGACCTGGAGGCTGAGGAGTCACATCTTAGATGTGCAAATGAGACTGGATAACAAAATTCGAAATGGGGACTTGCAGACTGTCACCAGAGTACACATTGAAGGGCTGGTGCAAGAGACAAGTGATGCCATTGAGAAAGAAGTGGAAAAGTTTTTTGGGGAAGACAAAGACTGCGAGACACTGGTCCAGTGGAAATCAGGCACAGAGCTGAAGCTGAAAGAACTGAAAGAGACTCTTCTTCTTGAAGTGAAAAAGAAATGTGAGACTCTTATTGAGCTGCAGAAGGGGCAGAGTAAACTGGATGCAAATAAGTTGAAATATCAAGATGAGCTCCTGGAGAAGAGTAGGGAGTTGGCTCTGACCCTGAAAGGGAAGAGCCTCAGTGAGAGAGAACTGAGAGACAGCTTTACTCTTGTCTGGAGCAAGTGGATTGCTGAAGTCTCCTGTGCTGCATCTCCTCCAGAAGAGGTGGATATCGATGCGGAAATCGAAGACGTCCTTCTGGAGCACTTTAAGGAGCCGGGTTTCCATGAACGGATCAGGTCATTTCCCAAAGGCAAAGAATTTTCTTTTGATCCAGAGAAACATATCATGAAGAAAAAGCATTTTGGCATCATCCCTAAGAGCATTTCTGATGCTGATGTGGTCAACTTGCAGCACATCACAGACAACATCATAGCATCTGTGAGGGCAAACATTGATAGGAAGGAACAGGAGAAACGAGATTACAGTCAAAATTTAATTCATGAAATACTCAATGAAGTACAGAAGGGTGTGAACTCCATCCCCAGCAGTGCAAAATGTACTTTTAACAGAGATTACAGCACAGATTTGTCTCTGTATCTGTGCAGAATGGCAGCAGAAAGGTTTAAAGCCATGCATGAAGCATTCCGAAAGGCAAATGACCCAGTTGTGTTCCTGAACAGCAAGAGGGATTATTTCTTCCAATATTTCCGTATTTACTGATAAGGAGCCACTTCAATCACAACTTATTCTTTTTTCCTTTGTGACAAGCTTGCCCCAGCTCTTTGCAGGGTGGTCTATGAGAGGACAGCTAAAGCCATCATTGAGGACATGAAGGACAAATTCCCAGATTTCCAGGGCAGCAGAGCCAATCTGGAAACTTGCATCCTGAGATTCCTGGCAGAACAAGAAAATTTTGAGTATTTCAAGCAGTACTTTAGGTTTCCAAGCCAGTTTTTTCAGACTTACATTGAGAAATGAGTTCAGAGTTACTGTTTAAATGGGAACAGGAGGCTGGAGGAGTTTTTAAATATCTCCCTTGATTGTCTCTATCGAAAAATCCTGTCAGCTGTTTCTTTCTCAACCCAAATGATCAAAGACAGGAAAGACAGTGAGGTCAAAATCTCTCTCTGGCTGGATGCATTCTGCAGGGAACTGACAGAGGTGATCAACTTGCCCAGAAGTGACCTGAAGGGCATTGAGCACCAGGAGGTCACAGACATTGAATTCCTGAGTAATGCCATGGCAGAAGTTCTGGATGCCCTGAAGGACAGGCTCAGGGAAGAATTTGCTAAGGCTAATATGAGCTCGTTTTCAAGGCAGCCTCACACCATCCTGGCAGAGCAGTTTTCGGGGTGTTGGGAGCAGTGTCCCTTTTGTGGGACTGCCTGCACAAACACCATTTGGGAACATGATGGAAAACATCAGGTGGTCTTCCATCGCCCACAAGCTTTGACAGGATATAGATGGCATAGGACAGACCACCTCGTCATTGATATTTGTTCCAGCCTTGTTGCAAGTGATTGCACATTCAGGGTTGGCGGAGACAAATGGGTTCCCTACAAGAGATACTGGGAAGCAGGACCTCCTTATTCCACTTGGAACATTCTTCCTGATCCATCCATGCAGCTCTACTGGAAATGGTTTGTGTCTCATTTCAGGACAGAGTTGGAAGCTTTGTACAATAAGAAATTTCGGGGCAAAGGGGAAATCCATGGGGCGTGGCACAGAGCTACCAAGCAGGAAGTAATGTCCGAGCTGGACAGGAGTTAGGCCATGCTCATGGCAAGGAAGAACCACAACAGCTTTGCAGTTTAGAAGAACTTTGTACCAGGCTCTCCACAAAATGCAGTTACAAAAATCACACTCTCAAGCCACATGCAGACAATGGTATCTAATTGCTCCCAAATTCGGTGAAAGTAGGCACGTTACTGCAGCCATCGCTCTGCAACTCCCTCACTTCATGATAAAGCAAAAATCCTCTTGCCTTCTTGCCATAAACATTTCCCTCTGCTTTGTCCTAGAGCCAAACCATTGCCCCTTCCCTGGGGCAATCGGCCATGTGGCTAAGCCTGAGCCCAAGGGCCAGGGGAAGAGCAAAGGCAGCACTCAAAGCCCCCCTTGGATCAGCTGCTCTGAGACAAGAAGGGACAGTGCCCCAAGGGCAGTTTTCCTGCAGCAAGGAGCTGTCCTGCTCCGAGAACAAGCTGTGGGGCCTTGTTGTATTTAAAAAGCGCCCGTCGTTGTCGATGGTAAAGCAGACACAGGGAGGCAAAAGGTTGGTGGGAGTTGTTCTCTCCCCAAACTCTCCTTTATTTAGGGTACAGGTTGCCGGTGGTCGGGAAGGGAGAGCAAGGGAAGAGGGTGACCGATCCTCCTAACACCCCGAGAGGTGCTGGAAGAAGGGCGGAGACTGCAGGGGTGCAGTTGGTTAAATATGGGTAAGGGCAATCAATAGAGAAGGAGGGAGGGGGAGGGTACAAGTATACAGTAACCAATAGTATCAAAGGAGGGAGGAGTACAATTCAAATCATCCAATCAAATACATAACTGACGAGAAGGTTCAGGAAAGGTGGGTGGATCCTGAGCCCTGGGCACGCCTTACCCCTCAGTCCAGGGGCGGACCCAGAAGCTCTTACCCCAAGGTCCTCCCATGGCAGGGGAACTGGCCTGGGAGGCGGATGCAGCACGGGGCGGACCACCACAGGGCCTGAGGGCAGCTCCCTGCTGGCTGCAAGCTGGGCTGCTTGGCCTTTGGGCATCATCCTTCCCTCCCTCACTGCAGCCTCCTGGATCAACTGAGGCTGTTCTCCCAGCAGGAGCTGTTGTGTCTCCAGGCTCAGGAAAGCAGTGACATGACAGTCCCGGGGCTCAGGCAGTGCTTTCACTCTGCCTTGGAGTTACTCTGCACATGTCCAGGGCAGCCACTCCTGCTCAGGTGCCTGGGGCTGCTGCTCTTCCCTGCAGCTCTCAGCGCCAGCATGAGCTGCTCCTGCCCTTGGCCTCACTGCTGAGCAAAAGCCTTTGGAATGCCCCATGTGGAGAATCCCATCTCCCAGCACCTTCTGCAGCAGCCCTGGGGGCAGTGCTGGTGCTGTCCAGGCAGGCTGGTGGCAGTGGAGCTGTGCTCTGGAGAAGGTGGCACCAGCTGGCACTGCCCCAGGGAGGCGGGGGGGTTTTGCTGTGCAGGTGCTGCAACGCCGCTGGCAATGGGAGGGCCAAGGCCTCCTGGAGAGCTGTCTGAAGGGCTGCTTCAGCCTCATCCCCTGCAGGCTCTGCTAATAAAGGAGTTGATTTGGACCGTGCTGCTCTGTGTCTCCTTTATGTTCAGGGGAGCCACAGCTGAGGCTGACTTGAGCTCGGTGAGGTGCAGACAGGCAGGGGACAGGGGGGTGGCACTGGGGGAGGGGATGTGGCAGCAGAGGCTCTGTTCTGTTCAGGGTCTCTGCTCCAGGAGCAACTTCACTGTCTGCAGGGAGGGCAGAGAGGGCAGGAAGCCCCAAACCACAACATCCAGGGAAACCAGTGTGCGTGGCAGGTGCCAAGGGAGGCAGCGGTGGGAACCAAGCCTGGCCTGTCACATGCATGGACGGCTGAGAAGGTTGATCCCAGTGAGGTTCTCTGCTCTGGAGCTGCTCAGCTGGGAACCTGTGGGACAAAAGAGGAACAGGCCCCAATTCTGCCCAGCCCAGTCCTGGCCAAGCAGACCTGGAGGCAGTGACAGGAGCCAGAGCTGGGCCATGTGAGAGTGTGCTTCAAGGGCTGAGTGCCAGGGCGTGGGGACACCTGGGCTGGGAGGGGATTTGGGCAGTCTCCTGGAGGCAGACGGGGAGTGGAGGTGCCCTGGCTATGGTCTCACCGTCTGGGTTGCCTGGGGTCCCTGTGCTGCTGCTGGAGTGGAGGGGTCCCAGTTGTTGTGGGTTTAGGCTTCTCAGTGTATTTTTTCCCATTATCATAATGAAGGCATTGCAGAGGGAATAATGGATAGCTAGCAATTAATCGACACAAAGAAGTAGCTAATAGCCCTCACATACCAACTGAATCTCTTGGGGAGAGGAGGGGAAGAAAGGGTTTAGCAGTTTTGGCTTGCAGTGTTCTTTTGCTCTGGGACTGAAGGCTGCCCAGGGCAGCCACGTGGTGCCTCCTGGAGTCATGCTGGCTTGCCCTGCACTTTCTGTGCCCCAGCTCAGCATTTCTGCCATGTTCTACCTGTGCCTGCCTGTGTCCACTGCTCTCCACAGGGTCCCAGCACATCCCTGCTGACTCAGACCTCAGCCTGTGCCAGCCCTGAGACCACCCCCTGCACCTCGGCCACTGCCAGCCCTGACACCCACTGTGGCCCTCATGAGTGTGCAGGAACCTCCTGAAAGGAGGAGCACCTCCCTCTTCCCCTCTCATGCCAGCACCAACCCAGACCACCCAGGCAAGCTCCAAGCTTGCATGGGACCCTGTGCCCTGCTGGAGCTGCCAGTGCCCCCTGCTAGCTCTGGTCATAACTATACTGAAAGGGAAGAAACAGCATTTAGCAGGTTATAAGCTCCTGTTGTTGTGGTTTTGCTTGTTCTGTTTTGTGCTATGTATTTTCTAGTAAGGAACTGTTATTCCTTCTACATTTTTTGCCTGAAAGCCCCGTCATTTAAAAGTTATAAGAATTTGGAGGGAGGGTCTTTCTATTCCAGGAAGGTTCCTGCCTTCCTTGGCAGACATTTGTCTTTTAAACCAAGACAAGCTATAAAATGAAATATAAATATTAAGAGACTAGTTCCCATAAGGAACTGAGTCTTGAGAAAAGGGGGGACTTGATAAGGACAGGAGAACAGCACAACATTTTACTCTTACTAAGGACAGCAGAAGAGAACAGCCTTGGAGAAATAGATAAGGGATGCAACTCAGGCAAACAGAAGTCATGCAAAACGTGAGCAGGATGCCAGCTCAGCTCTGCAAGGCTGACAAAGCAGAAGTTCTGCAGAACAATGATACCACACTTACTCAAAAGCGGGGTCGAGGAACAGCCACCTAAGGAGAACACCAGACATTGAAAACAGGCCCCAGAGAACCATATAAGGACACCAGATAAGGGGTGTGACTATGTAAAATAAAGAAATACATATCCCTCAAGTAAGGAGGGAGAGCTAATTAATATGCTATCACTGTGCATGATAACAACTCTGTTCATGTGACGTTCGGTGCACTCGATTGGAGGACTGATCTCCCAAATGATCACACTGCAATAAAAAATGACTGCTTTCTAATACTCAGAACTGTGTTAGAAAGTTTCTATCTGGCTGATCTTGGTATCAGTTGCCACTAATTGAAACTGAATGTGTCTATGATGGCTCAGAGTATGAATCACCTTAAATAACAACTCAAGGACGTCCCATACATGGCTACTGAGTTAGCCATATTGATAAATGAATGCAGTTGAACTGCTAAGCAGTCTGAGTATGTTGTGTGTCCCTCAGTGGAGGCAATCACATTTTATTGTCAGATAAAAAGGCTGAAGGGTATTGGGGATTCAGTGTCTTGCTGACTACAGGAGACAACCAAGCTCCCTGGTCTCTTACACAGAGAGCAACTTACAGGGGTGGCAGACTAAATCCCTTGAAAAGGGGAGATCCCCTGGTGATAGTGGGAACTACTGAATAAATAGTGGAGAATGTGCAAAAAGATGCCTGTTTGCAAATGATGCATGACCGAGAATTAAAACTTCAGCATGAATCTCCCAAGGTGATACCAATAGATCCCAAAAGAATGACCCCCCCATGTCAGAGGATTTCCAGAGTCCCTAAAACCCATGGGTGTTCAGCTCCACAGTCAGATAGTAAGCCTCACAAATGGGGAAAGAGCTGTTGCCACCCTGGAAGGAGCTGTAACCCCTGATTGCAGTCACAGAGAACATAAAATCTGGGGGTGGGGAGAAGCGGCAGAAGAATTGATTAATTATGGCAGAAAATGCAGTCCAGTGCCTCCCAGTAAAACTGATTCGAAAGCACTCCAACATGTGAACAGGAAACACCAGTGTCCCCGACAATATTGAAAAAGGTGGCATTTTCCTCAGACAGGGAGGACGAGTTAACACGAGTGACAAACACAGAAGAAAAAGGAATAGTCTTCGGATTTCAGGTTTGCAAAAGAGGATCCCAAAACCACTTACGGATGGTCAGTCTAGTGACAAACTGAAGTTATTAGTGAAAGGGTGGCTGTCACAGGAGGGATCATCTGAAGTTGCTGCCCTGCTAGAGCTCCTCCATTAGAAGATCCACAAAAAGAAAAGAGAGTGGGAAACCCTTTCCTTCATCCCCAGTAGGTAAGCCAGGGGCCAAAGGGTGGCTTTTTATCAGAAGGCTCACAAAAACTCAAAAGGAGATTTACTAATCACTTGTGCTATTAGCCCCCATAAAATCCCCATAATCTTTTGTGCAGATACTGGGGCACAAAGGTCCGAGCTCAAAGCCAAAGATACTTCCTCATGGGTAGTTTTGCCCTCCTGTAAAGGTATGTTTGTAGGGCATGCTTTTGGGTACCCACAACAACAAATGGCAGCTAAAGTGAAATGCTAGTTACGGGGGAAGGAAAAGTGATTGAAACCCTAATGGTTTTAGGAGAATTTCCAGTGAATCTATTTTGTTTCACAGCAAGGACCTGGAGAATCTTTCCTGGCAATTGGGAAAATCCTACACGGTGCATCCACCCATAGGTGAGGTTCTCCAAATTTGCTCCAAAAATGGGTCCAGCTTTCAGAGGCGCAAATCAGCAAGTTGACTTGATTATACTTTTAGCACACAAACTCCTGGATCTGATGGCACACTTCCCGACCAGCCAGGGCCAGGGCTTGACCAGAAGCCAGACCTCAGCTGGGAGGGTTTTCCCCTAAAATACCCTACTGAGGAGCCTCTGTTCATGTCAGTTGGGCAAGTTTCTTAAAATGATACATTTCTTGCAGATAACTACACAAGGTTCTAAAGAGCTAGCATAAGCATCTTTGTCATTTATTTTTAGCTAAATAACACTGATGGTGTTAGTCACACAGTGCCCAGGATCCATCTTGTAAGTCAGCTCTGGCTTAGGCTTGCTGTTCAGACCTCAGCACATCCATGTGCTGCCTTACCTGAGTCTGCTGAGCAAAGTTTACAATTTTTTATGATACCAGTGAATTTAACCTCTCAAATGTCCTGAGCTACATGTTGAGCCAATGAGAAGACAGGATTTGGATAGACTGGGAAGCCGCTCCCATGGTGCACGGAGCTTACCAAACCTGGAAACATCCCTGTAATGCACCCCATAATTTATCTTTTTAGAAAAAGTCCTGTCACTTCACGCACCCAAAGATAATGTGACAATTTTGTCATGCATCAAACCCCCTCATCCTGCTACTGAAGATAGTGAAGGTGAACTTGGGCCAGAAAATAGAGCCTTTGAGGAACACAGCAGCACCAAGCCACGTTACTTTGATCCCATGGGATCCAAGGTTTAATCCATGATAGTGTTGTGGTTTGACCCCGGCCAAATGCCAGGCATTTACAATATCTGCTCTCTCCGCTCTCCCCTGCCACAGCTGAGCAGAGAGGGGGAAAAAAGTTAACACACACACACAAAGGACTCATGTTTTGAGATAAGGAACTGGGAGAAGATGCACTGAGGGCAAAACAGGTTGAAACTTAAAGTTGCAAAGTGATTTATTGCTAACTCTAACAAAGTCAGAGGAGGCTAATGAGAAGTAAAAATAAGCTCTTAAGACACTGTTTCTCCATTCACCCCCCGCCCTCCTTTCCACCAGCAGCACAGGGGGGCAGGGTATGGGGATTTGGTCAGTCCATCACTGAGATCTTCTTCCACTGCTCAGGGAGAGGAGTCGCCCTCTGTGTAGACATGGGGTCCCTCCCTCGGGAGGCAGTTCTCTGCTAACTCCTCCGGCATGAGTCCAAATCTCACGAGCATCAGCCTGCCCAAATTTGCTGCAACATGAGTCCCTCACCAACAGGGTGCAGCCCTCCAAGGCCAGGCTGTTCCATTTCAGGAGCAAGGGCTTTCTCTCCACTGGGACTCCCACTGGATCACAGCTTCCTACAGGCATTCACCTGCTCTGGTGTGGGCTCCTCCCCACGGGCTGTGGGTAGATCTCTGCATCCCCTGTGGACCCCATGAGCTGCAGGGGGACAGCTGCTCCCCCCCAGGGTCATCATTGTGGTCGGCAGAGAATTGTCGGCTCTGGCACCTGGAGCACCTCCTCCCCCACCTTCACCACTGACCTTGGCGTCTCCATGTTGTTTTCCCTTCACATATTCTCATTTCCTCCTCCTACTCTAGCTAAAAAGAAGTGAGTGCTCATATTGTTTTGATTTCTAATTAAATATGTTTCCACAGAGGTGTAATCAACATCTCTAATTGGCCCAGCCTTGGCCAGCGGCATGTCCGTTATCTTCAGAGCCATCAGGGATTGGCTCTACTGGACATGGTGAAAACTTCCAGAACCTTCACACAGGAACCACAGGAGCCATCTTTGTGCACCCCCCTCCCAAAAAAAAAACCCCAAAACAACTGGACCAAGCAAAACCAACACAGATTCACATCAGATCAATATCAAGCCATTGATGCTATGGCAGTCAACACTCACTGGTGTGTGCAACTCCCCAACGTAACAAATGTAGTGCCAATGACTGAAATAATTTAATGTGAGCGTGGTCCAAAAGAACATTATTTTCCTCATATGAAGAACTTAAATTTGTAGAGCCTAAATTTACAGTATCCCAACCAGAGTATAGCCCTTTATTCAGTTGCTCAAAGGTTATAACAAGCAAAGAAGGACCAGGAGATCCTCCAAAATCATGACATTTTTCCAGAATCCAAACATTAATATGGGACATGTGTAGTTGTTGGGGACACCCCTCAAAAGGCTTGAAGAATCAAGATGAGCATTACAGTTCACATCTAATTAACCAATGTGGAATTCTGACCACCCATTACTCAGTTCAAGGTATCTTGTTAAATACTCAGCCAAAAATCACCACTCTTGATTTTAAAGATGAAACCCATCGTAAAGAAGCCAAGTACTCAGCTGCCTTAAATATGGCCTGGGGGTGCTCCAATGGAAAATTTTATTCACACCTATCTCTGGCACCAGAGAATGTGGGACTGAGGTGTGGAGTCAGAATCCCCACCCTCTGCCCTAAGCGCATCTTCAATTTTGCGAAAGTGTCCATAAGACAATTATCGTAGCATCCCTTCCTCAGAAGCAACACAAAGACCAAAATGGCAAATTCTGAATTATGATACCACTTGATAAACAATAGCACTAACACTCCTATCACTGCCACTTCTTCAGTTACTCTAAAAAGGCATCAGTTACATTTGCCAAGCAACTGGACACAACGTTTGTTTGGAGAGCTAAACACACACATCCAGCAGGCTTCCAAGTTGACATTACAAAATAGATTAGCTCTAGATATATTGTTGAAAAAACAAGGTGTATGTGGAATGTTGCAATTGTCTGAAGGAGAATGTTGTAAAATTATTGGCAATGCTTCCATTGAGAAGGCAAGAGCTAAAATGAGAGAAATAAGTGATCAGACAGAAGAATTGTTTCAATGTATGCAACCATGAGACTGGTTTGATGGGTTAGATCCTGGATCGTGGATTGCTACCATCCTGAATCTTTAGTACTTACTAGATGGAGAAAATAATTGGTACAAATTGGAATAGCAAGGGTAACGGGATTTGTATTTGTAATTATTGGCATTGGGCTGGTTAAATGTATGATAATGCACTTGCTAAACTCGCTTTCCCCCTCTGTTCCCTGTATTTGTATCACCACCAAGGAAGAAGAACACATTGAGGTTCCTTGAGGGAGTGTGGAAACACAGGATGGTATGGGGAACTGCCAGAAAACAACCTGTTTCACCACCTGTTTCCTCGATCTGCTCCTTTTGTTTCATAAATATGACCCAAGCAGTGGGTAGGGTTCCCCTGCCCACCCCGAGGTGGGGATCTGGTTTCATGCACAGAGGAACTTGAGGGAGGTAAAGAATCATTTTCCCTTAGTTCATTATCACAGGCATCACCCACTATATTTTCATTAGTGTCAGGGGGATCAGAACAGTCAGGCATATATAAAAAAGTTGGGTTAGCCACCTTTGTCTGCATTTGAATTTTGATGGTTGGAAAAATGGCCTATTTTCCTTCTTCTGTGTCTCACCAACTACATTTATTGTCTCTGACCAAGCTTTCCTTTACATGCATTCAACAGTGAGTGTGTTGCTCCTGTATCTATCAAAAATCTATTTCTTTGTTCCCCAGCTTTAGTGCAACCAGGGGTTCAGCTGGGATGATTCCCAGGTCCTCTTCATGCTTCATCCAAAGTCATCAATTGAACTGCCTGCAGGGTGGGCTCTAAACCTGAAGGATTCATCTCTCTGCCTGTAGGTATTCCTGATTCCTTTTCCTTGCAAACAGCACATTGATCTTTTCCTAATGGTCATAATTGAAAACCTCCTCAACCTGCTCTGCCTCTTCCCTGATAACTCCTCTCTCCCTTGCACCCATTAGAGCAGCCATGGCTTTTCCATCCTCACTTTCCCAAGCTGACTCTCTGTTGTGATAGAATTTTCATGAAGGTCTCTGACTCCTAAAGCAGTTGTAAGCCCCCCAAGGATTTTTCCTGTAAATGAGTTCCCCCATCTGAGTCCACTGCTTCCACAGTCTTGCAAGTTGCTGAAGCAGTTGCAAATGCCTCTGGCTACCCTGTCAGCTGAGACACCACCATCAGGAGATATCCAAGCCCTGCCACTCAGGGCACTACAGCAAAATCCACTGACATCTTTGGAAGGGACACACAGCCCAAGGTCTCCCTCCCCCAGCAATTTTCTTTGTAACCTTGTTATTGGTTTAAGCTCAAATCAAACAACACTTAATAGCTTGTTTTTCCAGATTAAAAAGACTTACAGCAGCATATACCCTGAGGAAGGCCTCTGCCAATTTTCAAGAGCCCCAGTGGAGCTGCCCCAACACTTGCAAGTCTAGAACTCCTGGCATCCACTGCCCCCCCATTCCTTTTAAACCAATTATCCTCTCTTTCCCCTGCTCTACTCTTTTTAATTATCTCCAGCTCCTCTGATGGAAAAGACAGTTTCTCTGGCAATGGTGGGGCTACTGGGAGCAAAGAGACGATCTTAGAGGTTTCTGGCAGCAGTGCAGCTTTCTGAATCTCTTCAGCCAGCTGATCACCTATTGCTTCCTCTGAACACCCTGCCTGGTGTCCCCTAACATGTATTATTGTCACCCTTTTTGGTAAATTCACTGCCTCCAACAAGCAAGAGATTAAGCTCCGATGAGTTAATGTTTTCCCCCTGCAGGTTAGTAAACTTCTTTTTCCCCATAATTTCCCGAATGCATGTTATCACCCCATATGCATATTTAGAATCAATAAATATATTCTCTATCCTGCCCTGATATAGTTTGCAGGCTCTCACAAGCACATACAGCTCTGCTGTTTGAGCTGACCATGTGGACAGCAATGTCCCCCCTCTTTTAATTCTCTTCTATTAATGATAGCATATCTTGCAAATTGTTTTTCTTCTACTACCTTTGAAGACCCACCAACAAACACATTCTGTCCCCTGGGCCAGGGAGCGCCCCAAAAATCTTCCCTAGCCCGGGTCCGGAGGTCTATCGCCTGAAGGCAGTCATGGGCCACTCCCCAGCCCCACTTTCCAGGGCTGCCCAAACAGGAGGCTGGGGCAAACCCCCCTCATTTCTCAATTCCAAACTCTCTCCTTCCACCAAACAAAATTCACACTGTAATAACCAAGCACTGATCATCCACTTAAGAGGTTCTTTCAGTTAACAAAGCTTCCCCTTGGTGTGAAACTTTAACAATCAGATATTTTCCTATTGTCAGCCCTTAGGCCCCAGTTACCATCAGGGCCGTGGCTGCACAGCTTTGCAGACAATGCAGATAGCCTCTGTCTACATTCTGAGACATTCTGAGACAATGAGTAGCCTCTGGCCACTGGATCGAGCAACTTAGAAAAATAAGAACAAACCATGCAAAAAGGCAACTCACTTAGTCAATTATAAAATTTGGTATACCCTTTATACCAAATCAAGTTTCTGAGGGATTCTTACAGACCGAACTTTAGTTTTTACTGTAAACACATTGTTTTAGTTTTGCACCAAAAAAGCCAAACTCCAAATCTTTGTATACGCTAAAGACTTTTGAATTCACTATGCACTTGTATTTTCACCAGGCACTGATTCCCAAAATCACTATTATAAGCACAATAACACTCAACATTCTTCACAATACGAATGTGCATTCCCACTTAACGCATCAAATCTCTTCCCGGTATATTACAATCTCAATTATGAACAAACAGAAATTCATGCATTTCAAACCTATCCCCCACATCTACCAATAGTGGTTGCATAAGGTGCACGCTCATCTTTTCCACTCACCCCTTGAGTAAAGATCTAGTTGACAACTCCCCCCCATTCAGGGATAAAATTTAAAGTGGACCAAGAGCCCCCCCTGTGTCTACTAGGAAACACTTCTTGTCTCGATCCAGGCCCACCTAAAAAGTTATCCAGGGTTCCTGTGCGGAGGTCCTGGTATAAAGTGAACCCCTGGCATCCAAAACAATTAATTTCTATTAATTTCTATTAATCGCTGGACTTCCTCCCCCTGAGGATCTAGCCATTTCTGCGGACATTCCTGTTTCCAGTGTCCCTCTGCCCTGCAGACAGCACACTGATCCCTTCTTTCCCAACTTCTGCTTTGGTCTGCTCTCCTCTGCCGAGGAGGGAATGCCTTTGCCTCGTCCTGGTGGCCAGCCCAGTCCCGTTGGTCCCAAGGCCCCCCTTGGGCCCTGCAGTTTATTCCACTGGGGCTGAAACAACTTTGGCATCACCGTTGCCTTTTTCCTCATCCCATCTCATAAAGACTTTCTTTCTGTGTCTTTCTAACCAATTCATCCAGGGGCTTATTGTGCCCTTTCTCTAGCCCCCACCCTTGCTACTGCCTGTGGGTGCTCATTCTCACACATTTCCAAATCATTTCAATGACCCAAACAAAAATCCTTAACAGACAATCCTAATCCTTCCACGTACAATCTGCATTTTCCAGATATTTTTTCCGCAGTGTCCAAACACATCCTGCCCTCTGGTGCTCCTGGCGGGCATGGCCAGCAGCACCACAGGTGTCTGAGGCATCCCACAGACTCACAGAGGCCGGGGGGCCACTGCTGCCCCAGCCCCAGGGGGTGGTGGAGTCAGGGACTGCCTGGTGCTGAGCCCACAGCTGTCCCATGGCCCCGCCCCGGCCCCGCACCTCCCCACAGGCCCCCAGCCCGCACTCCTGGCCCTGCACCTCTGCACCTGGTCCTGCCGCTCCTTGCGTTAACCATATTCCTCTGCACTCCCCTGTTGCCAAGACCACTTCTCAACTCCCCTTCTTACCCCCGTCTGGGCATGGATTGTTGAAACCCTTTTCTCAACTTTCCCTTACTGCCCCCCTTGGGTGTCCATGTCCTTATATTTTGGGATCATCAGCCCTTTTGCTGGTTCCCCTTCCCAGCTTTACCTGTGGTACCCTCCATGGGTGCCCTGTCAGGTTTTCCTTCCCCGAAGGACTCTCTGGGTTAATTATGGGATCGTCATCCCCTTTTGCTGGGGCCCCTTCCCAGCTTTATCTTCGCAACCCTCCATGGGTGTCCTGGTTTACCTGTGCTACTCTCCATGGGTGCCCTCCCAGGTTTACTCCGTGAAGTTCCCATTGCACTCACCGGTGAGATTTTCAGTGCTCCTTCCCTGCGGACTCTTCACGCCCTCCAGGTCCGCCACTCGTCTGTCTCCTGGACAGTCTCAGGAACCCAATCAATCGCCCGGTGCCAGCCACCACCAAGGGGAGCTGATCACCGAAACTGGGTGAGGCACCTTCAGCTCTGCTCGCTGCAGGCCACCCCGGGACAGTGGAAGGATCCCGTAAAGAGCCGCCATTGGTCAGGAAAAAATAGTCCACAAACACCAGAGGTTTATGTCCAAAAAGAAGACAGAGGAGTCCTGTAACTTTATTCATGAATAGAGGGAGAGGTCATGGGCATTTCCCATGGGGTCTCTCAGATTGTTAGAGGATGCAGCCTCTTTTTATCCTAATTTCCCAGCTGCAGGTTCCCTCTCCCTTTCCCGGGAGAGGGCTGAGGTACTCGAGAGATACAGGCTTCCCGGAATGCTTAATGCAGACATAAGTAATTCACATTTCTCCTAACTGTAGACACTCTCAATACACACCCCCCTTTTTCTTCTTTTTCTTATGTCTCTGTTCCTGTAGTTTACTAACACAGTCTTGGGCAAGTCACTCACTGGAATTCCTATCGAAATCCTTCCCATTGTTTCTTCTGTCTCTCAGTATTGGCCTTATCTTACCAGCAGTTTGGTTGTAAAGACACTCCCTTATTCCTTTCACAACCTTTCACCCCACACCTGGCAGCAGCTGTGCAGTTTCACTTTGACTCTCTGCTGCATGAAAGGACATGATTTACAGGAAAGCAGGAGTTGCTCCACCACTGCCCCTATAAAAGGGGAAGCAGCTTCTGCTAAAAGAGCCAGTGCTGGATGGGCTGCGCTGGACTTCTCCCAGCTTGGGTGCTGCAGGGCACAGAGGGAGAAGGTAAGAGCTTGGGATGGGCTGTGGGGTGGGGAGCTGGGATCAGCCCGGAGCGGGATCTTGTTGGGCTCCTGTGTCCTGTTCCAGGTGCTTTGCCATGGCAGGGGAGATGGCAGGGCAGAAGAGGAGTGTGAGGGCAGTGGGTGGGTAGTGTCTGCTCTGAGTGTGGGCTGGAGGAAACTGCCTTTGCTGCCAGCTGCTTTGGGGGAGTTTGGGGGAGTTGTGTGTGCTGTGGGGCTGAGCTGGGAGCGGGGCGTGGGGGCAGAGGGGTGGGAGTGGGAGTGGCAGGGGAAGGAGGAGGGATGCGGGGCCATGGAGGGGCAGATGAAAGCCTGCAGCGATGCAAAGCTTGGCATGAGACCTGGGGCTAAGCAGGCACAGATCCCTTGCGGAGCCCCTTCCCTGCTGCCAGCCCATGCCTGGCAGGGAAGCGCTCCCTGTGCTGGCAGGGCCGACCCTGCCAGGCCCAGGCACCCCCAGCCTCACGGTGGGGCTGAATGGCTGCGCTGCCCTGAAGGCAGGAGTGATGGGTGCCGGAGGCCATCCTGGGACTGATGCTGGGGGCATTCCAGGCCCCCACGCCAGTCCTTCAGGAGCAGGGCAGATCCGCAGTGAAGAGAGGCAGGCAAGGGACGTCCTCCTTGGTCCCCGAGCCCGGGGGGTCAATCACTCCCCTTCCTCCCCATGTAGAGAGGGTGGGATTCTCCTCTCTTACGCTCCAAACGTCCCCACCCACAGCACTCTTGTCCCTGGGGCAGCCCCTTAAAGGCATCAGCACTCCCGGAGCCCCTTTCCCTGTTCCAGGGCTAGGGAAAACACTCTAGGGGGGCTGTTCCCATGAAACAGGGTGCAGGCATTCCCATGGAAGGTCTTGCTGCCAGCCTTGCTGCTTCCCCTGCTTGCTTCCAGGGAGGAACTCGATCCCAAGTTATCCCATGAATGTGCTTAGTGTCTCTCTGTGGGCACTGACCCAGTTGTGTGGAGCTTTTCCCCTATTCCTGCAGAAATGGGAAGGCAAGCAGGGCCTGCCAAGGGTCCCTGGGGGCAGGTTCAGGGTGTGGCTGGGCTGGAGTTAATGTTGTCCAGGGTAGATCTTGGCTCCTGAGACTGAAGCTGTGCTGACAGTGCTCGTGTGGGAGAGAATTTGGGAGGGGACAGGGCTGGGACAAGTGTCCTGAGTAGACAAGCTCCAGCAGTGACCCTGACCCAGCAAGTCCCTTCCCGAGCAACCATCCTGCACTGAGGCTCTGCTGCCCAGGGAGCAGCTGGACATGTGCCTGCTGAGGGCACTTGGTGCCCAAAGTCCCTCCTGTGCTCTGCCAGCACGCCCAGCTTTCCTCCTCTGCCACACTGCCCTTTTCTCGAGCCAGTGCCTTCTCCTGCTTCTGCTTTCCCCCTGCTGTGCCCATCCCGCAGGCAGGAGTGCCCGAGCTGCTGCTGGGGGCTCAGTGCCTGCTGGGATCCAAGCCCAGTGCTGCTCCTCTCCCCTCTCCAGGAGCCTGAGCTTCCCCCCAGCAGCAGCTGTGTGCTGTGGGCAGTGGTGGGACAGGGCCTGTGCTGCCTCATGGTCAGTGCTGTTCCCCGGGCTCTGTCCCCTCCACCCCTTGTCTCCTGCTGGAGAGCACAGATTTTCCCTGGAGAGGCTTTCGCCCATCAGCACCCCCAAGTCCTTCTCTTCAGGGCTGCTCTCAGTCCATTCTCTTCCCAGCTTGTGTCTGTGCCTGGCATTGCCGTGACCCATGGGCAGCAGCTGCACTTGGGCTTGTTGAGCTTCATGGGCTTTGCTCTGTCCCACCCCTCCAGCATGTGCAGCTTCTTTCTGGAGGGGGAACATGGCTTTAGGTCCCAGGTGAAACCCTGCTCTGGTCACCACATGAGAAGGGTCCTGAGGAGTCTTTGCTGCCTGGGCAGTCAGGAGTGGAGGAGAAGAGTTGTCCTCCAGTGCTGCCTGGAATGACTCCTCCGTGCTCATGGGTTCTCCTCTCCTGTCTCTCTGCTCTTCTCCTTTAGGATTTTGGGCCTTTCCTTCCCAGTGCTCTTCCTCCTGACTTCTCCAGGTGGTTCCCATCTTCTTCCCCACACCCCACCGTGTGCCCCAGGCCTGCCGCTGCCACTGTGCTGTGTCCCCTGAGCTGGGGCCTTCGGCTGCCTGTGTCCACTGGGAAGCCAAGGGCAGGACCAACAGGAGCATCTGCTGTGAGGTGGGTGAGGTGAATCCGAGCCCACAGCCCTTGCACAGATTGCCCAAATCTGCACAGAATCCTGAGGGAAAGCTGCCCCTGAAGGCTCTGGAAGAGTGCAGGAGCCCAGTCCAAGCCCCTCGGATAGATAGCTGTGCTGGTAAGAGTCTTGTGGCCTTGGTGGGGCAGAAACTGAATGCATGGGAAGGTTTTGTGCACAGAAGAAATCTCTCCAGTATCCAAAGAATGGAGACTGGGACAGTTCTCAGGGTTGTGTGACAATGTCAAAAACCACAAAGGTGTAAAGGCAGGTGTCCAGTGAGAGCACCAGGTCTGTTAGGGTGAGAATCATGGAATGATAGAATGGCCTGAGTTGGAAGATACACACAGGGATCCTGGAAGAGAAAGGTTCAAAAGCTTTAATGAAATCTAAAGCTCAGATTAACTGGCTTTCATTGATCAACTCCATCGGTTAAGGTGTCATAAAAGAAAATTCAGCATGATGAGCAGAACGTTCATCTCCTGAGCCCATGCTGGCTGTGACCCATGACTACCTTGTCCTTCAGGGGGTTTTCCATCCAATGTGACAAGCACTGATGGAGCCCAGCACCTTCCAGAGCATTTTTCCCAGGGCCCTCCCTAACTCACTCCCTGAGCAGTCTGAAGTCTGCTCTCTTCATGGCCAGGGGTGAAGGTTTGCCTGCACTTCTCCTCCTGTCCCCAGAGATTTTCAACTCGCCTGCTCTGTGGTGGCTGTGGCCAAGATGCAACCAATGGGCACGTGCCTGATGAGACCCTGTGGTCCCGAGGGTCAGATCATGGAGGGCACCTCTCTGAGTCAGCTCCCAGCATCTTCACTCATTGCTGATGGGCCAACAGGGTGCCCCAGGCACAGCTGTGGGCAGGGACAAGGTGGATTTTTCCCCTGTACTGGGATAGGCCCATCTCCAGGGCAGATAGTGCCGGCATGGCTGTTGGATGGGCAGAGGGACTGTGCCAGTGCTGGAGGGAGCCAGGAATGCCCCTATGTGTCTGCATTTGTGGATTGAGGAGTCCCATGGGGAGGGTGTGGGTGATGGGAAGGCAGCACCTTATCCAGGGCATGGCGCTTGGCTGAGTGAGTTTGTGTGTCTATGTGTCTGTGTATGTCTGTGTGTGTGTGTCTCTGTGTGTGTGTCTGTGTCCTGGTTTGAAAGACAGGTGTCTGCTAAGGAAGGTGGGAACCTCCCTTAGAACAGAGAATGTGATCCCCCCCTTCCGTCCAAATTGTTATAACTTTGAAAGCAAAGTCTTTCAGGCAAAGATATGGGAAAGGGAATAACAGTTCTTTACTAGTATCTATAACAAGGCAAAAAGCAACAGCAACAGCAGCAATAACAAAAACCCAAAAAACCCGTGGCAGATGTCCCTGGGCTGCGAGGCACTTTCCCATTTGGTGCAGTCCCGGTCACAGCCAGCAGGGGTGCTGTTGGCTCCTGGCTGGGCAGGGCAGGTACAATGACTCCCGAGCAGCTGCAGGTGGCACTGTGGTACAAGGTCAGGTCTGTGTCACGTGGGTAAAGGCGGACGGTCTGGGCAGGGATGGTGTGCAGAAGGATGGGCAGGGCAGGGATGGTGAGCTCGGCAGGGATGGCGTGAGCAGGACGGGCTGGGCAGGGATGGTGCTCAGCAGGAAGGGCAGGGCAGGGATGGTGTGCAGCAGGACAGGTACAGCAGAGAGCTCAGAGCAATGAGCTGGAGCAGCAGGATGAGCTCACCTTAGCTAAGCCAGCAAAAGGTGGCAGGAACTCTGCAGTTGTGGCCGTGTGTTCTGGCAGGCAGGGTGCAGGGAGACAGCAGCTGGGCCCCCTCTGCAGCAGCTGCAAGCACAGCTGGGAAAATGTGCACTCCAGGAAGGGAAAAGGGGGTTGGAAACCTGAGCTTTTTTCCGAAACAAAAGCTCGCCCGGGCAGCAAGAGAAGGCAGTGCAGAGTTGGACTTCTCTGCAGCCGCCGCGAAAAGGAGAGAGCAATTTTTTTCACTGTTCTCCCTTCCAAGTCCCGTGAGTGAGAGACAAACTACCTTTGACCAGATCTCGCCTCCCCTCCCCACACCTGGCCACATCTTTTGTCTCTTACAAAGGAGTAAATGGTCCTTAAATAACTGGTTGTTGGTTTCCTATTAACAGAATGGGGAAAAAAATTATCCAAAACTCCAGCAGTCTGTGTGTGTGTGTCTGCCTGTATGTCTGTGTGTGTGTGTGTGTGTGTGTCTGTGTGTGTTTGCGTGTGTCTGTGCTGTCTGTGGGATCCACACTCAGCTTCAGGGCTGATCCTGCAAAGGGGACAGCCCCAGGCCCATGCAGTGTGCTGGCAAGGAGCCCCTGGGTCCTGTGCCGTGCCAGGCTGGGCTCCAGCAGCCGCTGGGAGCAATCCCCAGGGCCACCACTGCTGCAGAGCCTCTGCCTGCAACCTGGGGCCTCTGACAACACAGCTCAGGGAAAGTCTCTCTTCTTCCTCCACAGCCATGGCTTCGCAGGAGGACACACAAGAGGCAGATGCAAAGGCACAGCTGCTGGCAGAGGCATTTCAGCAGCAAGGACTGGATGCTGAATACTGGGTGCCCAAAGTGTCGCAGATCCTGGGAATCGAGTGCAGAGAAGCCCTGCAACATCTGGAATATAAAGACTACCTCGAACTGGAGTGTGAAGTACGACACTCCTGGGAGAAAAAGGCGCTCCAGAAACTCCTGAAAATAACAGATGAGAAATCCACATGTGAAGAGTTGCAAAAGCATCACTTGGAGAAGACAAAGCAAAGACAAGAAGTGGCCAAACAAGCCCTGAACGATCTGTCAGAAATGTTCAACAGCCGCAGACCCAGCCAGGATGCTCTGAGGCAGAAAGCAGAGAATCTGTGGCGAGCCATGGAGATTCCCAAAGAGTTCTGGCCACTGCCAAAGCAACCCTTGGCAGATATGGTGGAGAGCATTCACAAGCAGCTGGAGCAGCAGGAGTTGTCAGCAGTCAGCAGGAAGAACATCCCCGACACAGAGCTGCTGAGGTGGGCGTCAGGGGGACTGGCCCTGAGGGGCATCTACAGAACCAGCAGAGCTGAAGATGTGCTGGCAAAGCGAGAGCAGCTCCTCAGGGTTCCTGAGGGATTCCAGCTCGCTGGTCCGGAGCAGGGATCGCTGTTTGAGAGGAAGGAGTTCTCCTCCTCTGCAGCAGAATCCACTTTCACCAAGTCCATGGAGCAGCTGGGCTTCAGCATCAGCGTTTCAGCCAAAGCCCTGCTCTGGAAGGTTCCTCTGGAAGCAGGTGTAGATCACAGCAGCTCCTCACAGTCACAGGACACCCAGCAGTCCCGCTCTGAGCAGAGCTACTTTTGCACCACCATGTACCAGTACATCCCTTTGGCCTCCTGCAAGTTCCAAAGGCATCAGCTTCGCCTCTCGGATGAGGCTCTGCGGGAGCTGCAAGACATGGAGCGGCTTCTGAGCTTCACTCGGGAAGAAGAAAAACCCACCCTCATGAATAGTCTGTGTGAGAGCTTCTTCAACAGGTTTGGGTCCCATGCAAACCAGGGTCCCATCCACTTTGGGGGGATATTCTGGTGGAAAGCCTCTACAGAAGCATT
This sequence comes from Acanthiza pusilla, assembly GCA_036630365.1. Lineage (NCBI taxonomy): Eukaryota > Metazoa > Chordata > Aves > Passeriformes > Acanthizidae > Acanthiza > Acanthiza pusilla. The sequence continues at coordinate 446,586 of JAXCHO010000263.1, read as the reverse complement.
CAGAGCTGAGCAGCAGGGAGAGATGAAGCGACAAACCTCTGAAGCACTGAACAGCTTTGTCAGGGCAAGCTGCGACAGCTTCTGGGGCATTGTTGGAGGGACCCTGGATGTTTCCAAATCCGGCACACAGGCTTCTGTCCTGGGAAGAGCTGGAGAGAGTTCCCACACAGCGATTCAGCTCTACATGGTCAGCACAGGGGGCCCATCAGACACAGCTTCTCTTCCTCAGTGGAAAACGGGACTGGTGTCTGATAACACAACGTGGCGCGTTATCGACCGTGGCTTGGAGCTGATCCCAGTGTGGGACATCATCCTGTGCAATCACAGCACGGATTTTCAGTCTGTTGGTCAGATGAGCAGAGCCCTCAAGGCTGCGTACAAAGCACTGACGAATCAGAGCGTTGCCATCTCTTTTGGAGAGGAACTGCGCTGTGCAGTGCAAGAGGCCAAAAATTTCACGGAGATTGTGAAGACCTGGGAGGTGACGGTGGATGAAAGGAAGCTGCTCATGCTGAGGAAGCTAAAAGATCATCTGTTTGGAGAAACCAAGAACCACAGTGTGTGGATCAACGTGTGCCTGTCAGACAAAGTCCTGCAGGACTTCCTGGTGAACACTGTGAGGAGTTGCCAGGAGTCACCTCCAGAAAACACCACCGCCATCAAGGTAATGTTGAGGAGCCTCCTGGTTCCTCACATCTACTCTGTCAAGGACTTCCCTCAGGTTTCCTTCATTATGCAATGGATCTTCAAGAATGAGCACTCGCTTCCCAAATCTCCCAAAATATCTGAGCTGCAAGAGCTCATCAAAACACTGAAGCAAATGATGGAGCACATCCACACTGTCACCTATGCACCAGGAACCTCTGCTTCTGCTGTTCATGAAGCAAAAATAGAAGCCACCATGACCACCAGCTTCGCCATTCATTTCTTACTCCAGTCTCTCCAGGAAAGGGCTCAGAAGGACATGGAACTCTTGGTGCTCTTGATTGCAACCAGCACAGGGTACCAGGTGGAAAGCAGCACTTTTCAGCACCTCCTTGGACACCCAGAAATTCAGTACATGGCCAAGGAACTGGAAGCAGCACACAAGCAGTACATGAACCTGAAGGAGCAAGATGCCGACAGAGCTGAGGCCTTCCTTCTGCTGCTGGGTCTGACTGTGACACCTGGAAGGCAAGGGCTGTCCCCTGAGCAGAAGAAGAAGCGTTTAGTTTTCATGGAAGATCACATGGAAGGCCTGTGGTCCTCACGGATCAAGAATCTCCTCCAAAAGCACAGTGCAGGCACAGATTGGGAGAGGCTGGAACAGGACTTGCGTTCCTTGGTCAGTGCGTGCTTCGATGATAAATGGGACAAACGGAACATGCAGAACATACTCAGAGACATGGAAGACACTTTTCCAGCAGCTGAGCCCTCCAGTCAGTCCCAATCCAAGCCAGACAGCAGCGAATCCAAAGCAAATGAAGCCATTGCAAACCAGGAGTTCCTCCAGTTGCTCAAGCGCCTTGGACTCGAAAGTCACTATCCAAGAAAAATGGGGATGGGAGACTTCCACACCATCTGCAAGACATCTCTGCAGGACAGCCAGCCCAGCCAGGACAAGGAACTGCCCTTTTACTTCTTGCAAAAGCTGTTAACTGTGGATTACCAGGTGAGGTACCTGACTTGCAGGGACCAGAGCAACCCAAGGCTTGCACCCGTGCCACAAACCACAGAGCAAGAGCACCAACACTCAGATTCCTTTGAACACTTTCTTGATAATCTGACAGAAGCAGCCCCTGAGGCTGTAAGCAGGGACAGCCGTGTGCACCCCATGGACCTGCAGATGGCCATTTTCCACTGCGCTGATGACTTCCTGAGACAGACCCTTGCAAACAAGCTGGCGTTCTGCCAACTGGCGCTGCCTCTGCTGGTGCCCAACCCGTGCACTTCACACATCGAGTTCCCGCTCTACGCCCTCAGCCAAATCCAAAGGAGCTGGAAAGAGGTGGAGAAGTCGGGAAAGCAGGCCGGAACAAGGAGTTACAACAACAAATTCATCTCTCGGGCACAGACACCCATCGTGTCCTTCATCCGCATTGGCAGCTCCGCCTCCTCTTCCAAGTCTCAGCTCCTGAATGCTCTGCTGAGCAAACGCAAACACGACACTTTCTTCCACCGCCACTGCAGAAGCAGCACCAGAGAGTGTTTGCTGATGGCAGGGGTGGTGGAAATCACCTGGTACTACCCCCGAGGAAGCCCTGATGACACCTTTGAGTGCTGCGTGGCTTTCTGTAACCTGCATGGAGATGCCAGGGATCACAGAGCACAGCTGCAGTTCCTGCAGGAGATATCTGCTGTCAATGTGGCTCTCGTATCGGAGTTGGAGCACATGGACAGCAGAGGAAAAAAGCTTCTGCAGGGCCTGTGGCAGTCCCAGAGGCCTTTGGTTTGTCTTCTCACAGAAAAAGAGAATGTTGCATCTGCACAACCTGGCAAAAAGATAACAATAGGGATCAAGAACAGAAACGAAGCAGAGCTGATGGCCCAGCTGACCAAAACAATTGGGGATCTCCTCAAAGGCTCTAATCCACGTTTCAGCCTGGATGCCTGCCTGGACAAAGCTCGCCAGCACGGATTCTTAGTGGATGCAGATCAACCTGCATGTGTGACTGCCAAAGCAAAGGCAAAGGAGCTGGTGGACCTTCTGAAGAAAGAGAAGTTGTCCAAGATTAAATCCCTGCTGCTGCCCCTTCAAGGAAAACTGTGGTACCTGTGGTGCAAAAAGGATAAAGAAGTCACTCGCTTGCAGGAGAAGGGGAATAAGAGCATTGAGCATCATCGCAGCCAAATTGAAAATGAGAAGAAAGCAATAAGGAGAAAGCAACTTGAGCAAGCTTTCCCGCTCAACCCGCTGATGAAATCATTCCTTGGCTTTCTCCACGCACAGCCAGCAGATACCAAGAAGTACTTCCTGCACTGGATGAAGGTCTTTATGGACGAGCTGTCCTGCAGTCGCCTTGATGAACTGAGGAGAGAATATCACGAGTTATGGACTGAAATCCTGGCCAGAAAAAAAAGCAAGGAAAAAGGCAATGAGAACACTGTGTTACACAGCCGGTTGGATGCCCTCTCTGATGAAATCAATGATTCATCCACTGGCCTGGAACACCTTTTGAGAGAGGTAGGGCAGATATATGAAGCTCTGGAAATAATGAACTCCAAAAGTTACAATTTTGCCCAACTGCCAGAAATTGCAGCAGATCTGATGGTTTCGGGATATCCTGTGGAGCTGATGGATGGGGATGCTTCTTACGTGCCCTTGCGCTGGGTGGGAGCAATCTTCAACAGCTTAATTGAGAGGCTGGGGGACAAACGAGTGTTTGTGCTCTCCGTGCTCGGCATCCAGAGCACAGGCAAGTCAACCCTGCTCAATGCCATGTTTGGTCTGCAGTTCAACGTCAGCGCAGGGAGATGCACCCGTGGAGCCTTCATGCAGCTCATCCCAGTGGGTGAGGAGCTGCAACAAGATGTGGGCTTTGATTTTGTGCTGGTGGTTGACACAGAGGGACTTCATGCCATCGAGATGGCCAATAAACATTCCCTGAACCACGACAATGAGCTGGCCACCTTTGTCATTGGCATTGGCAACTTGACTGTGATCAATATCTTTGGAGAAAATCCATCAGAAATGCAAGATGTTCTCCAGATTGCTGTGCAGGCTTTCCTGAGGATGAAGAAAGTCAATCTTTCCCCAAGCTGCCTTTTTGTCCACCAAAACGTGGGAGAAATAATTGCCAAGGAGCAGAACATGGAAGGACAAAGGCGTTTGCAGGAAAAGCTGGATGAAATGACCGTGGCAGCTGCCCAGCAGGAATTCTGTGACATCTCCTCCTTCAGCGATGTCATCGGCTTTGATGTGAACACCCACATTCACTACTTTGCTCACCTGTGGGAAGGAAACCCCCCGATGGCACCACCCAACCCCACCTACAGCCAGAACGTGCAGCAACTAAAGAGCAAAATCCTCCAGGCTGCCCAGAAGGAGCCAACGCATAGCATTTTGAAGCTCTCAAGCCTGAAAGATCGAATTGGTGACCTCTGGAATGCTTTGCTGAACGAAAACTTTGTTTTCAGCTTCAAGAATTCCCTGGAGATTGCTGCATAGAGGAAATTGGAAACTGCCTTTAGTCAGTGGACCTGGAGGCTGAGGAGTCACGTCTTAGATGTGCAAATGAGACTGGACAACAAAATTCGAAATGGGGACCTTCAGAATATCACCAGAGAACACATTGAAGAGCTGGTGCAAGCGACAAGTGATGCCATTGAGAAAGAAGTGGAAAATTTTTTTGGGGAAGACAAAGACTGTGAGACACTGGTCCAGTGGAAATCAGGCACAGAGCTGAAGCTGAAAGAACTGAAAGAGACTCTTCTTCTTGAAATGAAAAAGAAATGTGAGACTCTTATTGAGCTACAGAAGGAGCAGAGTAAACTAGATAAACGTAAGCTGGAGTATCAATCTGAGCTCCTGGAGAAGAGTAAGGATTTGGCTCTGACTCTGAAAGGGAAGAGCCTCAGTGAGAGAGAACTGAGAGACAACTTTACTCCTGTCTGTAGCAAGTGGATTGCTGAAGTCTCCCGTGCTGCTCCTCCTCCGGAAAAGGTGGATATTGATCCGAAAATTGAAGATGTCCCTCTGGAGCACTTTAAGGAGCCGGGTTTCCATGAACAGATCAGGTCATTTCCCAAAGGCAGAGAATTTTTTTTCAACATGGTAAAACACGTCATGAAGAAAAAGTGTTTTGGCATCATCCCTAATATCATTTCTGATGCTGATGTGGCCGAGTTGCAGCACATCACAGACAACATCGTAGCATCTCTGACGGCATACATTGATAAGAAGGAACAGGAGAAACGGGATTACAGTCAAAATTTAATTCATTAAATACTCAGTGAAGTGCAGAAGCGTGTGAACTCCATCCCCAGCAGTGCAAAATGTACTTTTAAAAGAGATTACAGCACAGATTTGTCTCTGTACCTGTGCAGAATGGCATCAGGAAGGTTTAAAGCCATGCGTGAAGCTTTCCGAAAGGCAAATGACCCAGCTGTGTACCTGAACAGCAGGAGAGAAGATTTCTTCCAATGTTTCCAGATTTCCTGACAAGGAGCCACTTCAATCACGACATTTGCTGTTTTTCTTTGTGCCAAGATTGCCCCAGCCCTTCGCATGGCGGTCTATGAGAGAACGGCTAAAGCCATTGCTGAGAACATGAAGGACAAACTCCCAGATTTCCAGGGCAGCAGAGCCAATCTGGAAGTTTACATCCTGGAATTCCTGGCAAAACAAGAAAATTTTGAGTATTTCAAGCAGTACATTAAGGACCCAAAACAGTTTTTTCAGACTTATATTGAGAAACAAGTTCAGAGTTACTGTTTAGATGGGAACAGGAGGCTGGAGATGTTTTTAAATATCTCCCTTGATTTTCTCTATCAAAAAATCCTGTCAGCAGTTTCTTTATCAAGCCAAATGATCAAAGACAGAAAAGACAGTCAGGTCAAAATCTCTCTCTGGCTGGATGCATTCTGCAGCAAACTGACAGAGGTGATCAACTTGCCCAGAAGTGACCTGAAGGGAATTGAGCACCAGGAGGTCACAGACATTGAATTCTTGAGTAATGCCATGGCAGAAGCTCTGGATGCCCTGAAGGACAGGCTCAGGGAAGAATTTGCTGAGGCTAATATGAGCTTGTTTTCAAGGCAGCCTCACACCATCCTGGCAGAGCAGTTTTCGGGGTGTTGGGAGCAGTGTCGCTTTTGTGGGGCTGTCTGCACAAACACCATTCAGGAACACGATGAAAAACATCAGGTGGTCTTCCATCGCCCACAAGCTTTGACAGGAGGTATATGGCATGGGACAGACCAGCTGGTCATTGATATTTGTTCCAGCCTTGTTGCAAGTGATTGCACATTCAACGTTGGTGGAGACAAATGGGTTCCCTACAAGAGACACTGGGAAGCAGGACCTCCTTATTCCACTTGGAACATTCTTCCTGATCCATCCATGCAGCTCTACTGGAAATGGTTTGTGTCTCATTTCAGGAAAGATTTGGAAACTTTGTACAATAGGAAATTTGAGGGCAAAGGAGAAATCCCTGAGGCGTGGCACAGAGTTACTAAGCAGGAAGCACTGTCCGAGCTGGACAAGAGTTAGGCCATGCCCATGGCAAGGAAGAACCACAACAGCTTTGCAGTTTAGAAGAACTTTGTACCAGGCTCTCCACAAAATGCAGTTACAACGATGACACTCTCAAGCCACATGCAAAAAGTGGTATCTAATTGCTCCCAAATTCGGTGAAATAATCACATTACTGCAGCCATTCCTCTGCAACTCCCCTGTTTCATGATAAAGCCAAAATCATCTTGCCTTCTTGCCATAAACATTCCCCTCTGCTTTGTCCTAGAGCCAAACCAAACCCCCTCCCTGGGGTAATCAGCCACGTGGCTAAGCCTGAGCCCAAGGGCCAGGGGAAGAGCAAAGGCAGCACTCACAGCCCCCCTTGGATCAGCTGCTCTGAGACAAGAAGGGACAGTGCCCCAAGGGCAGTTTTCCTGCAGCAAGGAGGTGTCCTGCTCCGAGAAAGGGCTGTGGGGCCTGAGGGCAGCTCCCCGCTGGCTGCAAGCTGGGCTGCTTGGCCTTCGGGCATCATCCTTCCCTCCCTCACTGCAGCCTCCTGGATCAACTGAGGCTGTTCTCCCAGCAGGAGCTGTTGTGTCTCCAGGCTCAGGAAAGCAGTGACACGACAGTCCCGGGGCTCAGGCAGTGCTTTCACTCTGCCTTGGAGTTACTCTGCACATGTCCAGGGCAGCCACTCCTGCTCAGGTGCCTGGGGCTGCTGCTCTTCCCTGCAGCTCTCAGCTCCAGCATGAGCTGCTCCTGCCCTTGGCCTCGCTGCTGAGCAAAAGCCTTTGGAATGCCCCATGTGGAGAATCCCATCTCCCAGCACCTTCTGCAGCAGCCCTCGGGGCAGTGCTGGTGCTGTCCAGGCAGGCTGGTGGCAGCGGAGCTGTGCTCTGGAGAAGGTGGCACCAGCTGGCACTGCCCCAGGGAGGTGGGGGGGTTTTGCTGTGTAGGTGCTGCAACGCCGCTGGCAATGGGAGGGCCAAGGCCTCCTGGAGAGCTGTCTGAAGGGCTACTTCAGCCTCATCCCCTGCAGGCTCTGCTAATAAAGGAGTTGATTTGGACCGTGCTGCTCTGTGTCTCCTTTATGTTCAGGGGAGCCACAGCTGGGGGTGACTCCAGCTCTGTGTGGTGCAGACAGGCAGGGGACTGGGTGTGACACTGGGGGAGAGAGTGTGGCAGCAGAGGCTCTGTTCTGTTCAGGGTCTCTGCTCCAGGATTGGCTTCACTGTCTGCAGGGACAGCAGAGAGGGCAGGATGTTCCAAACCACAACATCCAGGGAAACCAGTGTGCGTGGCAGGTGCCAAGCGAGGCAGCGGTGGGAACCAAGCCTGGCCTGTCACATGCGTGGACGGCTGAGAAGGTTGATCCCAGTGAGGTTCTCTCCTCTGGAGCTGCTCAGCTGGGAACCTGTGGGACAAAAGAGGAATGGGCCCCAACTCTGCCCAGCCCAACCCTGGCCAAGCAGACCTGGAGGCAGTGACAGGAGCCAGAGCTGGGCCATGTGAGAGTGTGCTTCAAGGGCTGAGTGCCAGGGCCTGGGGACACCTGGGCTGGGAGGGGATTTGGGCTGTCTCCTGGAGCCAGACTGGGAGTGGAGGTGCCCCACCCTCAGGCCTGCACTGGGGTATTAGGAGGGTGCAGGGTCCCTCACATGGTACCCTCACCTGTGCCATCTGTCCCCACTCCTTCTCCAGTACAGCCACACTGTTGCCTTTTCAGTTAGTAGAAATATGAAGTAGACACAGCAGGAAAGGGAAAAGGGAATATTACTTCGGTTTTAGTAGGATCCTAGGTGCACACTCATCAGAGGTGGAAACACGCCAAGAAGCACACCACGTACAATGTGTGTACAACTTTTATATACCTTGCAAATTAGCATATCTACCTAAAATCTCCCAATAAGAATCTTAATAAATGATGTAATTGTTCCCCTATTCTTATTACTCCCCCCCAAAATAGGACTACAGCTTAGTTTACAAAACGATGTTCCAGAAAGAAGGCTCCATCCAAGGCTGGGGCCTCTAGTTCTGAGATAGTATGAATGTTCAGTCTTCCTGCTTGCAAAACCCCCAAACTAAGCTAAATATTGAGCAACAAGAATTACAAGCATGTGGGGATAGGTACAAGGAGTGTGTATAGAGAATAGAAGGGAAGGGGAAGGATATAAAACTGTATAAAAAGGGTATAAAAAGAGAAGACAAAAAATCATCAGGCATCAAGATGGTTCTCTGCACCTGCCTCTGTCTGCCAGGACTCCTTGGCTAAAGTCTCCCTCAGTGGGATTGCCTGACGCCTCTTTCTTTGCAGGCCCTGCTGTGGGGAGGAGCACAAACAGCTTAAAGGTCTTTTCCAACCTCTACAGTTCTTGGATGCGGTGCCTCCCAGTGACATTGGGATGCAGCAGCTCTCCCAGTCTGCACCAGTTGGGACTAAGAGTGCAGTGACCCTGCCTGGCTCCCGAGGAGTGAGTGGGGAAACCCAAGAGCTGATGGTGTTGGGGTGTGACTGTAAAGCAGTGCAGGAAGTGTCCAGTGGGATCTGTGTGCTGCACACACTGGGGAAGATGGGGCTGGGGAAGGAGGAGGACAGGGCTGGGGTGCCAGGACAGGCCCTGGGGTGCCAGGGCTGAGAGGAGCTGGGATGGGGCTGGATGGGCAGATGGGGAGGTCTCAAAGTACTAACTTTGCTTTCTTTCCCTTCTCCCCTTTACTCTCTTCTTCCTCCCCTCCTACTTTTCCCATCTCCTCTAGAGCCAGGCTGGGAGAGATGGGAATGTCCAGCCTGGAGAAGAGAAGGCCCCAGAGATACTGAAATTGGATGGACAAGAAACTTTTTAACCCTATCTGAAGCATTAGAAAGCAGGCATTCTTTATCTGCACAGGACACACGGGGGATCTCTCCTTTAATCTGATGTGTGAGGTGAGACTTCACAAAAAGATATTTATTCCATCATGACCTTACATATTCATTACAATGTACCTTCTAGCTACTTCATACACATCACTTTCCTAGAACTAATTTCCATGCATCCAGCTCCTACTAGAAGTTCTTTTATGGTCCTGGAGTGTTATCGAGAAGGGTCTCTGGGGATCGTATTCATGGAATGCTTTGATGTTACAGGTGACCTTTGCTTGATCTTTTTCTTTGCCCATGTGCTGCTCCTTCTTGTTACATAACTTGCCAAAACCCAGACTGCAGTCTTTTTAATCTGTTTCTCCACTGGATCCAGCCACATCCACAGAGCTGATGGCTTTTTGGTTCTAGAATAATGCATTCAAGGTCCTTTGCTGTTCAGCTTTACTGGGTGTCTGCAGTTAACAACACTTAGTAGGGTCCTTTTGAATTCAGCTGGAGAGGTGCCAGGCCCCAGCCATTGAGGTGTTGGGCACCCAATTTCCTGGTTGGAATTCCTGTACTGGTGTGTCCATTCCCATCGGTCTGGAAACGACAACTGCCCGTCGCAAATCCTGCAGTGTTTTACCCAAAGATATGAGGGAGTTATTGAGGTCTGTCCCACCTTTAACCTGTACATCCCCTGGGGTGTGTGGAGTTTGATAGAGCCGACCACAGAGGAGCTCATAGGGGGTTTATTTTCCCATGCCCCTGGGTTTAACGCTAATTCCTAGCAAAGCAATTGGGAGCGCTTGCACCCACGTCCGTGATGTTTCTTGACAGGTTTTACTGAGTCGCAGCTCAATAGAACAATTCATCATTTCTTCCTTTCTGCTGGCTTGTGGCTGGTATGGACTGTGTAAGTCCCACTTGATTCCCAAGGCCTTGCTGGCTTGTCCCATTATTCTTGCAATAAATGGGGACCCTCTGTCTGATGACATTCCCAGAGGAACTCCAAAAAGTGGCATTATTTGATTTAGCAACATTTTCACTACTTCTTTTGCCATGTCGGTGTGACAGGGAAAGGCTTCAGGCCACCCAGAAAAGCTATCCACTAAGACTAAAATATATTTATAACTCTCTTTTTGTGGAAGTTGTGTAAGCTCAATTTTCCCATAATCTCTCAGGGAGTTTCAAGATCTGATAGCCTCTGTCACCACTTTATTTCCAGTATTTGGGTTGTTTCTTTTACACGCGCCACACTTTTGAGTCTTTGAATAGACAGTTTTGGTCATCTTGGAGCTAATGACTATCTTTCTGAAGTGTTTCAACAATTTTTCTGCTTTCCAATGTACTGACTGGAGCTCTCTGTCTCCTATTTCTCTCCTAATTGCCTCAGCAACTGTCACTTGTCCAGAAGGGGTGACTGCCTCTGCACTGTGGTGAAATCTAAATCCTAACCTTCAATGAACTCACAGTCTCTTGCACTGTATTCTGGCTTAATATCTGGTAGACTCCTCTCTTGTTGTGGAACCAAAATGTGGATGCTGTTTTCTGCAGCCTCCTTAGCCACCATGTTGGACAGGTCATTTCCACATTTTAGCCCTATTTTATTTTTCTGGTGTGTTCTACAGTGCAGAATTGCAGCCTCAGCTGTTTTATGTACTGCTTCCCGTAAGTGTCATATTTGTGTCTGACATTTGATCGATGTACCCTGTGCTGTTAACAAACCATTCTCTCTCCAGATTGCCCCAATTAGAAGCCATCCAGATGTTCACTTTCTTTCACTCAGTTGCAATGCCCAATTTAGGGCAGCCAGTTTGTTCTGCGTTGAAACACCTGATGCTGGAGCCTTGGATTCAATTAGCTTGTTCAGGGTCATCATCAAGCATCCTGACGTGTGCTTTCCATTGCAAACAAAGCTACTTCCATCCATGTACAATTCCCATCTGGATTCTCTATAGGGCTGCTCTTTAAATCCGGTCGGCTGCAATAATCTTCTTTGACTGTTTGTAGGCAATCATGTCCTGGTGTACTTTCTACTTTGGTGGCTGGCAGAAACACAACACCCACTAGAGGTGGGTTTGAGGGTCTAAAGTTCCACTTGACAGACTGCCTATGTCTCCCTTTTTGTTCCAAGCCCATCTGTGCCATCTGTGGTACAGAGACTCTCCTGCTTTGTCCCAGAGTCTGTGGGAAGATGTGAGTTGCAGCCGTGTCCTTGAACAAGACAGATAAACAATTTTGAGGGAAAGAAGTCTGGAATGTGGATGTGGAACAAGAAGCAGAGAGATTTGGGACCAATTAGAGAAGGCGTTTGTATATAGTTTATTAGCTAATTATAGTGCAAAAAGGAGCACATGTTATGCGTGTGAATGTGGTGGTTTTGCTTGGCCCAGTTTTTGCTAGTGAGTAGGGTGGGGTACAAAGATGGCTCCTGCATGTCCTGTGTAAAGATTCTGGAAATTTTCCACGTCCAAAAAACGACGGAAAAATATGGAATGATACAGAGAAGATTAGCACGGCCCCTGCGCAAGGATTACACGCAAATTCATGAAGCGCTACTCATCCCCCTCCCTCTAATTGGCCCAGGCTAGGGTCGCGACAGTGATATAGATAAAATGTATAAAAGGTTGTACTGTGGGATAACAAACTGCTGATGCTTGCCACCATCTTCAGCGTCAGTCTTTTTTCCACTGTCAAGAGTAAATTTAGGAGCTTCCTGAATCAACAGCACTGTGGCTGTGACTGCTTACAAACAGCTGGGCCATCCTTGGCATAAAGGAATAATTCAAAAGGTCTCGTGGGATCTGGCAAGCCTAAAGCCAGACCCCTCATTAGTGCTTTCTTACATCGTTTGAAAGGTGCCCAAGTATCATCAGTCCATGTAATAAAATCTTTATGGGCAGTTTTAAAAGCCCATACAAAGGTTGGACTAATAATGCAAAATTACTGATCCCTAACCCCCAAGCATTCCGAGAAAGGCGGGCAATTCCCATACAGTTCATGGCACATGCTTACTTTCCTTTGACCTCAGAGAATTTCAAAACCCAGGGAGGTCATAGTCATTCTCACCACTTGGGTCTTCTCCCTCAATAACCTGTAACCATTTAACCTTAAAAAGGTTCACAGTTCAGCAGTCAGGTCTCTGTCCCATTCTTTAGTTTCAGTGCCTAGCAGGACATTATCAACATATTGTAACAGAACCCCTTGCGGGGTCACAGAGCCCCCATGCAGCCCTCCCGCCTTTGTATCACACTGCCAAAAATACCCCAAAATTCCCTTCTGGAAAGTGTCCCCAGGACTAATAAAGTGACCCAGAGAATCCTGGAATGGTTGGGGTGGGAATGGGCCTTAAAGCCCATCCCATTCCACCTCCTGTCATGGGTGGGGACACCTTCCACTGTCTCAGGCTGCTCCAAGCCTCATCTACCCTGGCCTTGGATGCTTCCAGGGATCCAGGGGCAGCCACAGCTTCTCTGGGCACCTGCGCCAGGGCCTCCCCACCCTCCCAGGGAACAATTCCTTCCCAACATCCCATCTCTCCCTGCCTTCTGGCAGTGGGAAGCCATTGCCTCTTGTTCTGTCCCTCCAAGCCCTTGTCCAAAGGCTTCTCCAACTCTTTTTGCCTGGATATGCATTCAACTATCACACTTTACAATATTATTTCTAGCAATCAGCTGTATCACAGTACTCTTGTGATTTAAATTAATTACAGCAGCAGTGAAATAATTATAGTAGCAATCATGAGTAATTATACTCATAGCAGCAATCAATAGCAATAACAATTACATTATTATTTTATAAATTATTGCAGCAGTCACTAGCATTCAAAATTAATACCAGCAGTCATCAATAGCAGCAATGAAATCCATATTATATTATGGGTCACTACAATTTTATCAGTGCTGAAGCAAACTTATACATGATGTAATACTAAAGAAACTGATGAAAGATGACTTTATGCATAAATCTATCTATAATAGGGATGCTGTGCTCCCCCTGCTGCTTTTCCTGATGGAGCCCCAGCCCCAGGAAGGGCTGAGGGCCTCACTTGCCCTCCAGGCAGCAGCACAGCAGTTCAGGCTCAGAGATCTGTGCAACAGCTGAGAGTTGAGTGTGAGCCAAAGCACAGCTGATGTGGAAACTGGGCTCTAGTTCAAACCATGTGATTGCAAAATAGTGCTTCCAATTTCACACTCTGCCGGAGTAAAACGCCTGATTTCCTGGAACTGTATCCATCAGGTCTGGATAAAGAGGGGCTGGGATGGGCTTCTCCCAGCCCAGGGGGGAAAACACTGGACCTGGAGATGAGCTGTGGGGCTGGGATCAGCCTGGAGTGGGATCTTGTTGGGCTCCTGTGTCCTGTTCCAGGTGCTTTGCCGTGGCTGGGGAGATGGCAGGGCAGGACAAGAGGGGTGTGAGGGCAGTGGGCGGGTGGTGTCTGCTCCGAGCGTGGGCTGGAGGGACGGAGCCGCCTTTTCTGGGGTCCGCTTTGGGGGAGTTTGGGGGAGCTGTGTGTGCTGTGGGGCTGTGCTGGGAGTGGGGGCAGAGGGGTGGGAGTGGGAGCGGTGGGGGAAAGAGGAGGTATGAGTGGCATGGAGGGGCAGAGTGAAGCCTGCAGAGGCACAAAGCCTGGCACGGGAGCTGCCAGTGGGGCTGGGGGGGAGGGACGGAGCCTCCCAGCCCCAGGGACAGACAGGGCTGATGGCCGTGGAGGAGCCTCCATGGTGCCAGCGAGACAGAGGGAGAGCAGCGCTGCCGTCCTGCTGTGGTGGCACTGGCAGTGACCTTGTGTGTGACAGCCATGCCCCCAGAGAGCCTGGACCCCCAGCTCTGCCCAGGCCCAGGGCACTCCAGGAACATCCAGAGCCCAACCAGAGCCCCAGGGACTGGAGAGGGGGTTTTGCTCAGGCTCATTCCTCGGCTCCGAGCACGATTCCATGGAAAGCAGTCGCTTCTCCTGGTCCCTTCCCTGCCTCTGGGCATGGCCATAGGAGCAGTGGGACACGGGACAGTGCAGGGAGGTGACAACCACAGGTCACCGAGAACAGCTCAGAGACACAGTGAGGAGCTGGAAGTCATGGCCTCACTCCAGGGAGCAGTGGGAAAAGCTCCTGTGCCGTGGGTGTGCACACGTGTGTGCGCACATGGTGTGCACGTGTGTCTGTGTGTGCTTTCACATGTGCACATGTGTCTGTGTGTGTGTGTGTGTGTGCGGGGGGAGGCTGTGCCCGGCCCCACTGCTGGCTCTGTGCTGGGTGCTCAGACTGCTCCAACACCTGGGAACATCCCATTCCTGCTGCTCCTCTGTCGCTGCAAGCTCATGGATATAGCAAGGAAACAGGCAGAGAGCCGGCAGAAATGGCAAGAGAGAGTTTATTAAAAATTCTCTCCTTATATAGATGTTAAGAGTCTAATGGTGATTGGTTCAGAGCCATCCACCCCCCAGGGCGATTGGCTGAAGCTCTTACAGCACCCAATTCCAAAACATAGATTAAAAAGAACAAGAAGAATTCAGCTTATCTTTGATTGTCATATGATTCATGAGAAAGAAGAGAGAAATCTTAGAATAGTGCATCCACATTCCTCCTCATCTCTCCCACCCCAATCCCAGGGCTTTTCTCTCCTGCCCTGTGGCTTCCTGCTCCAGGGGGTCCCACAGCCTTGCGCCGGTGCTGAGGGAGGTGGAACCCCCGCCAGAGCATCAGCCTCACTCTTCTACCCCAAAAGCAAAGGGAGATTTTGGGAGCAGCCTGGCCCCATGGCCTGGCACCCCAGATCCTGGGTGCTGGCACCATCTGTGCCCTCTTGCTGTGCTGGAAAATGTGGTGGGAGCTGCTGGTGGCAGCCCCTGAGCAGAGGGACTCGACCTCATTGTCCCCCAGGTGTTACTAATGGATCCTCTGTGTGTTTGCTGGGAGGGCTCTGCCTGCAGGAGCTGTGCTGGAGGTCTCTGCTTCCCATCTTCCTTCTTTTGGCCTTGCTCCAGCCCTGGGAATTTCCGCAGTGTGCACAGGAGCTCAGGGGCTGATGGGTTTGGGGTTGTCTCTGGTGTCCGTGGGTTGTTCAGGGGACGGAGCTGATGTGATTGCTCCAACAAGCAGCTCCCCCCATCCCTCCCCTGCTCAGAGCTAGGAGTGTTCACCTGGAGAGGAGAAGGTTCCAGGGAGACCTCAAAGCCCTTTCCAGTGCCTAAAGGGGTTCCAGGAGAGCTGGAGAAGGACTTGGGACAAGGAATGGAGGGATAGGACAAGGGGGAAAGGCTCCCCAGTGCCAGAGGGCAGGGAGAGATGGGATATTGGGAAGGAATTTTTCCTGGGAGGGTGGGGCGGCCCTGGCACAGGTTTTGCAGTTCTGGCATTCCAAGATCCGGGCTAAGGGGAGCAGGGCAGGTGGTTTCCAGCCAGGAGCCCCAGGCTCTGCCCAGCTTCTGCTGCTTTTCATGGAATCATAGAATCACTAATGTTGCGAAAGACTTCCAACATTGCCCAATCCCCCTCTCACCAAACAGGCAGCAGCTGCGCAGTTTCACTTTCACTCTCTGCTGCATGAAAAGACATGATTTACAGGAAAGCAGGAGTTGCTCCACCACTGCCCCTATAAAAGGGGAAGCAGCTTCTGCTAAAAGAGCCAGTGCTGGATGGGCTGCGCTGGACTTCTCCCAGCCTTGGAGCTGCAGGGCACAGAGGGAGAAGGTAAGAGCTTGGGAAGGGCTGTGGGGCAGGGAGCTGGGATCAGCCTGGAGTGGGACCTTGTTGGGCTCCTGTGTCCTGTTCCAGGTGCTTTGCCGTGGCTGGGGAGATGGCAGGGCAGGAGAAGAGGGGTGTGAGGGCAGTGAGTGGGTGGTGTCTGCTCTGAACGTGGGCTGGAGAAAGCCGCCTTTGCTGGGGTCCGCTTTGGGGGAGTTTGGGGGAGCTGTGTGTGCTGTGGGGCTGAGCTGGGAGAGGAGCCGGTGGCAGAGGGGTGGGAGCAGGAGCAGCAGGGGAAGAAGGAGGGATGAGGGGCATGGAGGGGCAGAGTGAAGCCTGCAGAGGCACAAAGCCTGGCACGGGAGCTGCCAGCAGGGCTGGGCGGGCACAGATCACTTGCGGAGCCCCTTCCCTGCTGCCAGCCCGTGCCCAGCCAGGAAATGCTCCCCGCAGGTGGGGCCGACCCTGCCCGGCCCAGGCACCCCCAGCCCTGCGGTAGGGCCGCATGTCTGCGCTGCCCTGAAGGCAGGAGTGATGGGGGCTGGGGGCCATCCTGGGGCTGATGCTGGGGACGTTCCAGGCGCCTGCGCGGCTCCTTTGGGAGCAGGGCAGCTCTGCGGTGATGAGGGGCAGGGAAAGGACATCCTCCTCTGTCCACGACCCCAGGGAGTCAATCCTGCCCATGCAGAGAGGGAGGGATTCTCCTCTCTTACACTCCAAACGTCCCCACCCAGAGCACTCTGGTCCCTGGGGCAGCCCCTCAAAGGCAACAGCGCTCCCAGAACCCCTTTCCCTGTTCCAGGGCTGCAGAAAACACTCTCGGGGTGCTGTTCCCGTGAACTGGGGTGCAGGCATTCCCATGGTAGGTCCTGCTGCCAGCCTTGCAGCTTCCCCTGTATGCTTCCAAGGAGGAACTAGATCCCAAGTTATCCCATGAATATGCTTAGTGTCTCTCTGTGGGCACTGACCCAGTTGTGTGGAGCTTTTTCCCTATTCCTGCAGCAATGGGAAACTGAGCAGAGCCTGCCAGGAGTGTCTGGGGGCAGTATCAGGGTATGGCTGGGCTGAAATTAATGTTGTCCAGGGCAGCCCTTGGCTCCTGAGTCTGAAGCAGGGCTGGCAGTGCTCCCGTGCGAGAGAATTTGGGAGGGGACAGGGCTGGGACAAGTGTCGTGAGTGGACAAGCTCCAGCAGTGACCCTGAGCCAGCAGGTCCCTTCCTGAGCAGCCATCCTGCACTGAGGCTCTGCTGCCCAGGGAGCAGCTGGACATGTGCCTGCTGAGGGCACTTGGTGCCCAAAGTCCCTGCTGTGCTCTGCCAGCACGCCCAGCTTTCCTCCGCTGCTGCACTGCCCTTTTCTCGAGCCAGTGCCTTCTCCTGCTTCTGCTTTCCCCCTGCTGTGCCCATCCCACAGGCAGGAGTGCCCGAGCTGCTGCTGGGGGCTCAGTGCCTGCTGGGATCCAAGCCCAGCGCTGCTCCTCTCCCCTCTCCGGGAGCCTGAGCTTCCCTCCAGCAGTAGCTGCGTGCTGTGGGCAGTGGTGGGACGGGGCCCGTGCTGCCCCATGGTCAGTGCTGTTCCCCGGGCTCTGCCCCCTCCACCCCTTGTCTCCTGCTGGAGAGCACAGATGTTCCCTGGACAGCCTCTTGCCCATCAGCTCCCCCAAATGCTTCTCCTCAGGGCTGCTCTCAGTCCATTCTCTTCCCAGCTTGTGTCTGTGCCTGGCATTGCCGTGACCCATGGGCAGCAGCTGCACTTGGCCTTGTTGAGCTTCATGGGCTTTGCTCTGTCCCACCCCTCCAGCATGTCCAGCTTCCTTCTGGAGGGGGAACATGGCTTTAGGTCCCAGGTGAAACCCTGCTCTGGTCACCACATGAGAAGGGTCCTGAGGAGTCTTTGCTGCCTGGGCAGTCAGGAGTGGAGGAGAAGAGTTGGCCTCCAGTGCTCCCTGGAATGACTCCTCCGTGCTCATGGGTTCTCCTCTCCTGTCTCTCTGCTCTTCTCCTTTAGGATTTCCGGCCTTTCCTTCCCAGTGCTATTCCTCCTGAGTTCTTGAGGTAGCTCCCATCTTCTTCCCCACACCCCACCGTGTGCCCCAGGCCTGCCGCTGCCACTGTGCTGCGTCATCTGAGCTGGGGCCTTGGCTGCCTGTGTCCACTGGGAAGCCAAGGGCAGGACCAACGGGAGCATCTGCTGTGAGGTGGGTGAGGCAAATCCAAGCCCCCATCACTTACACAGGTTGCCCAAATCTGCACGAACTCCTGAGGGAAAGCTGCCCCTGAAGGTTCTGGAAGAGTGCAGGAGCCCAGTCCAAGCCCCTCGGATAGATAGCTGTGCTGGTAAGAGTCTTGTGGCCTTGGTGGGGCAGAAGCTGAATGCATGGGAAGGTTTTGTGCACAGAATAAATCTCTCCAGTATCCAAAGAATGGAGACTGGGACAGTTCTCAGGGTTGTGTGACAATGTCAAAAACCACAAAGGTGTAAAGGCAGGTGTCCAGTGAGAGCACCAGATCTGTTAGGGTGACAATCATGGAATGACAGAACGGCCTGAGTTGGAAGGGACACACAGGGAACCTGGGAGAGAAAGTTTCAAAAGCTTTACTTGTTGAACTAGGGGCACGTCGGAGGGAGACAATGCACTCTCCGATGAGGTCGGCAAAGCTCTCGTTTATTGATTATACAATCATACTTTTATAGACAACATAATTAACTCATGCATATTGCAAAGCTGTAGCTCATCATTGGTTAATTCTGATTGACGTTTTTGCAGTCCTTTCTGGCATCCTGTTGCTCTCCTCCCTGATCTCTGGCATCCTGTAGTCTTCCTCTTTGGTTTCTTCCCTGTTCTTGATGTTTCCTTTTTGTTCCGCTGGATGTTTCACAATGCTTCTTCAGCATTGTACAAGCTCTCCAAAGACAATCCGCCCTTCAGTCTTCTCTCACATACTCATCTCTGAATATATGGATCCACATTTCCCCCGCTTTCTTTTACAAGCGCTATGTTTGCATTCAGAATGCGTTTTTCAATACACTCCAATACAATGTTTCTAACAATGATGAATCTTAATACAATCACAATCTACTGCAACGCTTCAATGATCAAACCCTTAGCTCATTTTCCAATGCTCAGTCCGTCCAACCACCCCCAAACATCCCATCCCTCTTGTTCCTGTAGTTTGTTCAGGTTATTTTTGATCTCTTTTATTTTGGCGTGGATGGATGTAGAGTGGTTCATCAATTCCATGCAGCACATACCCTCGAACTCTTCACATCCATGGTCTTGAGCTAAAAGCAAAAAATCAATTGCTGCCCTATTCTCTAATATTGAGTGTTGTGTGCTATCCATATCACTTGAAAGCATATCTAAAACTTGCGACGTTTTGTTAATTTCATTTCTGGTCCAGCATGCTATTTGTTTAGCTAGATTCAGCGCTTTCATTGCAGAGCCCCCTGGAAGCAGTGTAGATGTAATTACTCCCCTCAAAGTGGACCAAAAAATAGGTTCACCCACATCAGTGCACTTCAGGTCATGCACACCTCGTTTGCTCCTTGAGGTTTTTGGCTCTGCCCACCGCATTAACTGAGTAAGGTTAGGATGTAACAGCACTAATTTCCCTAGAAAGCACGGTCCTCCCTCCAGCCTTTTTGGAACCCCGTTCCATGCCCGGTCCCCACAGATAAAGAAAATCCCTGGAGGAAGTCCATGTGGTTGTGTAATGTTTGTAGCATTGCACTGAGTGTATTTAACAGTAGATTCTATCTTATTACTGCCTTCCCATTCTAGGGTTCTCTATGTCTTTCTTTCTTGATTTAGGTTAATGATGCTGTGTGGCTCATATATACCTGCTAAATGTATCTATGCAAACATGTACATATTTTAACCTCCCAAACTCCGGTACATGTGTAACATCCATCTGCCATATCTCATTCTGTTTCAGCCCTCGAGGGTTAACTCCTACACCTAATCCTATTCCTTCATTATGCTTACTACATACTGGACACGCTCTGACAATTGCTGTGGCTTCCCCCAGCGGCAACCCTGTCTGTCGCGCTAACCCTTTAGCATTCATATGGTACATTTCATGAACCTGGCGAGCCTCCTGAAATTTTCTACTATCCTCTGTTATTGCTGCCGTAACCAAATCATCTGCTCTTTGATTCCCTTCTCTCAATCCCTCTATTCCTTGATGGCTCCTTATGTGCATAATAAAATATTCCTCCTCTCTCTCCTGAATCGACTTCCTCAGACCCTGTAACAACATTCCCAGAACCTTATTTTTCACATTCTTTATCATAGCTTGCTCAATTCTCTTTACAATTCCTACAACATACAGTGAATCCGATACCACATTTACCCATTGCTTAAACTCACACATTACCCAAACCACTGCTCTCAGTTCTAATGTTTGCAAACTATCTTCCTCCACTGCATCTAGAATCTTGTGCTGCCACTGGCCTGAATCATCCTGCCACGTAGCAGCAGCCCTCCTAGATTTCTTTCTCACCGAAGGGTGAGCACTGGGACCCGGGGGGAGAGATGTCATCCCCAAGGCTTGCCTTATGTAGAAAACAATTTCAGAGTTCTATAAGGAATAACAAAGTCTTACAGTCATTATAGTCATTTTTCACACAAACTTTCTCTGTCCTTTGTAAAATCAGCTCGGGGGGGGGGCTCAAGGTCGAACTTTTTCTTGCTCTGGCTGTGGTGACGGCGGAGCAGAGGGCTACTTCCCCCACCTTTCCTGTGCCCGTAGCAGAGGTGGAGGAGGAAAACCTTGCGCTCCGAGAACCGTGAGTGACTCGCTGGTCGGGGGGTTTGCTGTATAGCGTCTCTTCTAGCGTAAGCCTTTCAGGAATGTCCTCCCCCCTCTCTGCGCTTGCTAACTTTTTTGTAACTACTGTAAAATACTCTTTAGCTACTGGTCGTAACCGTTTCATTCGCCGCCTTAGTATACACTACAAAATAAGTGTGCTGCAGCACCTCTAAGGCTGACAGATTGCCCTGCTCAACTCCCGCGGCCACCACCCGCTGCCACATCTCCCGGCGCTGTCACGCCACCTCCTTAGTTCTTTCCGTGGTCCGAGCCCGGGGACCGCTCAAGTCACCCGTACTCAATCTCACATCAGGAGGAGGTAGTGAAAAGTCTGGCACCCCCACCTCAGGGAAAGGCAGCTCCGGCTCGAATGACACCGGCTCTCTGCTCGCCCCGACCCTGGGGGGAACGGGAGGGGGGTGGTGACGGCGCCGACGGGCGAGCTGGCGACACAGACTGCCGCGCTGCTGCATTTGCCATATCTCCTCCAGGTCCTGTGCCTGGCATGATTAACGATCTAAAAGCAGGCGGAGTAGGAGTATTTTCTTCTACAAACTGTCTGTTCTTAGAACCAGCAGCCACTGCTGCAGCTGCCGCCCTACCGTCTATTGCATGCTGTAATAGAGCATTATGTACTATGCGCCATTGCTTCCCCATTTTCTTAGCTGTTTTATCATCATCTAAAACTGCCTCCCAGATAACATCCCCCAAGAGCCTCCCTTCTGATAACTCGTGTAAAGTAATTGGATTTGTAAAACACCCTTTAGCCACCCCGTATGCAACTAATCCAGGTAGATCCTTACTCAAATCTAAATCTTTGACCCCTTTCTGTTTTAGGAATGATGTTAATAAAGATAACGCTGTTTGCCTCTCCATTTCAGCTTTAATGTTTATGGAGTCCCTGCCACGGCCTCTTTTTATTGCCTATGGCGTTCACTTACAGTCTTGGCTAGCCCTTGCAGCTCTTTTTCCTCGGCTTTCGCAGCGTCTTCCGGCCGATGAGCTAATTCTCCCTCGGGGCGCGGGGTGTCTTTCGCCTGCGAACGATCACCCTTTCGCCGTCCTGCTGCCGGACCCGGGATCACCTCT